>PJEM01020138.1:0-14157 GCA_004023845.1 Helogale parvula
GGGGTGCGGGACCGGCCAGGCAGGCACCGTCGCTGCCCCTGGGATGGGAGCGTCCAGGATGAGAGGCCGCTGCGCGGGGTCCGGGCTGTGCCTGCCCATCTCCCCCTCCCCGCGCGGGACCGCCCCCAACCCCCAATCTGGGAAATGTAATTTCCCACCGCAAGTAGGGGTGCAGGAATAGCACTTTCAGGGACCACCCGTGGGTTAGGGGCGCCGACACGCGGCAAGGGCCCCTTTTTCTTGGGTTGGGGTGACCTCTGGTGGCCATTTCGTGTGTCACAAGGGCAGCTCGCGGCCCAGGCCCCGCAGGTGGCTCAGGCCGTGTTAACCCAAGTAAAGAGAACTGTCCTCCGGAGGTTGATCCCGAGGGTGACAGAGACCTCCCCGCCTGGCCACGCCGCTCCCCCCCGTCCTCTTCCAGATCCCCAGGCTGGAGATTCCCGTGGGGTTTTATTAAGGGAGGAGGTGTCTGTCACACAGGTCTCGTCCTGCTCCCGGTGTCCCTGTCCCTGGAGGTGTCTGTGGGGAAAGCCACCACCATCTACGCCGTCAACGGCACGGAGATCTTGCTGCCCTGCACCTTCTCCACCTGCTTTGGCTTCCAGGACCTCCAGTTCTCCTGGTGGTACAATGGCACCGATACGTTCCGGACCGTGAGTAGTGGGGGCGGGGCCCGCTCAGACCCCTGCCGCCTGGCCCCTGCGTCCCTTCCCCTGGTCTGGTCCCTTCTGGACTGACCTCCCTGTGATGGTCCCCAGAATCCACCTTTTGTCATCCTTTCTCCTAGCATTCTTGTCCAGAAGGATCTAAGTGGGAGGGATGCGTAGATTGTGTTTCCAAAATTGGGGGGGAGGGGTTGGAATTCTTGGCTCGAGTCCTTTGTCTGGTCTGAAGAAATACCTGAAACTTGGACTGCTTGTGTGAAAATAATTTAACAAACGGGAGAGAGAAAGACCTTTGGAAGGCATGGAGAGAGGCAATGAGAAGAGACCACAGGGGGAGGCTGGGGGGCTGGACCTGAAGGGGGACCGGAAGCCCTCGGGGGCATCTGGGGGGGCTGGGGGCGGGGATGCGCCAGTCAGCAGGGGCTCGGGAGTGCCCGCCGTGGTCCAGTAGGGACCCAAGGTGTGCGCAAGAAGGAAGCCACAAGAGACCAACCGTGGATGACATTCAACCCCCAGCTCTGGTGGGCCGTGCCGCAGGACTGGGGTCGGTCCAGGTCTTGACGGAGGGCCAGGGTTCAGATGGACAGGGGACAAGGTGTCAGCAAAGGCGGGGGCGGCGGCGGTGACAGTGGGAGCCGAGTGTGGGACCTGCCGGAGTCCTTATGTAAACGGCTTTTCAGAAGAAAGCAGTAAAAGCTGTGCCACGTTCCAGGGAGATTTTAATGAGGGAAAATGGGTTTAGCTTGAAGCAAGCAAAATTCAGGTTAGACGGGCAGAGTCATCGGTGTTGGAAGGAGACCAGGTCGGGGGAGCGTCTCGGCCGCTGGCTCTTCCTGGCCCTGGACCGGGAGGCACCCGAGGGACGGGCTGGAAGTGATGCCGTGACTCTTGGGGACCCGGTCCGTGTGGGCCGTCTCCTCCCCTCCCCCTGCCCCCACAGCTCATCGAGGGGACGGTGAAGAATGAGAAGTCGGACCCCAAGGTGAAGTCCAAAGACGATGACCGCATCACCCTGGAGGGCTCCACCAAGGAGAAGATGAACAACATCTCCATTCTGCTGAGGGACCTGGAGTTCAGTGACTCCGGCAAGTACACCTGCTACGTGAAGAACCCCAAGGAGCAAAACCTTCACCACCAGGCCACCGTCACCCTCCAGGTCGTCGATAAACGTAAGCCGCGGGGCTGGGGGGACGGCGCCCTGCTCAGGGTCACGGGGAGCCGGCAAATGGACCCCAGTGGTGTTTCCTTTTGTTTGTCGCTGTCAGACGTTACCGGAGTCACATCCGGAAGCACTCCGTTCTGCCGCCACGTGGCTCCTCTGAGCCGTGGGCCTCCTCTGTGACCTGGGCGCCCTCCTGGGGCCCCCGTGGGAGGGAGAGAGGCGAGAGGGGGTGTTCCGTGGCCGGGAGGTTCCCCGGGGCGCTGGTTACTGCTGCCCCGTGCATTCCCTTAGCAGCCGTGACTCGGAGGCCAGGTATCAACCCAAGGGCTGTGGATGATCCAGTGTTCTTCCTTGAGGGATTTGTGGTTCAGGGGGGGACGAAGACAGGGAAACAGAGAACTGAGTAGGGGCGGAGCCTGGAGATCGATAAGGACGCTCCCCCCGCCCCCAGGTGGAGCAACTGGAAGAAGCCGGTGAGGAGGAGCCAGGTGGTCACGTGGCCCCTGAGCGCCAGGTGCTTAGAGCCGCGGCTGGAGGTGCTGGGCGGGCTTCGTGGGCGGGGAGCCTGGCAGGCTGAGGAGGCGCAGAGGTAGAGAAAACAGGAAGGGAAGCTGACCCAGGACCCTGCTGCATTCCTTGTGTGCCTGGGGGTCCGCTGCTCCCCTGGACGCGGGGTCCTGGGGGGAGACGCCCACAGGTTCACCGTTGGCCGAGCCAAGGGCATCCAGGCAGCTCGCCGTGAGCCCGGAGCCGTCCGGTCAAGGCTGTGCGCGGCGCCACCTCTTCTCTGCCTGGACGCCACCTCACCTGTGCTCAGCCTCCTCAGGAGGGAGAGGGGGGAAGGGAGGCCACATCTGTGGAGCGTTTCTGGTGCCGGACCCTGAGCTAGGCGCCGCCTCTTCCCTTCGCTCCTTTGCTCCTCACACATCCCTTCGGAGGGATCTTTTCTCCATTTTTAAAGAGATGAGACGTGTATATTCTTTAAAATTTGTTTAACATTTATTTATTTTTGAGAGAGACACACACAGAGCGTGAGTGGGGGACAGTCAGAGAGAGGGAGACAAGAATCAGAAGCAGCTCCAGGCTCTGCGCTGTCAGCACAGAGCCTGACGTGGGGCTCGAACCCACAGACTATGAGATCATGACCTGAGCTGAAGTCAGAGGCTTAACTGACTGAGCCGCCCAGGCGCCCGATTTTCTCCATTTTTAACAGGGCCCTTCATTTATCTATTCGACAGATGGTTACTGAGTACCTACCGTGTGGTAGACATTGTTCTAGGTGCTGAAGGTACAGCATGAATGAAGTAGACCAAGTCCTGCCCATCTGGAGATTTCCTTCCAGCCAGGGGAGATAGAGAAGAAAATGATGTTGTCGAAGAGAACATGGCTGGTGTTGCGGAGAAAAAGCAAAATAGGGAAGGAAAGGGGGTGCTAGCAGGTCACTGGGGAGGCCTCACTAAAAAGGCAACAGGGGAAGGAGCAGTGAGGATATCTTTGGGAAGGTAGTCTGGGCAGAGGAAACAGCAAGTGCAAAGGCCCTGAGGCAGATACTTGAACATCAAAGAGACCCCTGTGGCTGGGGAAAAAAAAGGGGGCCACTGTGGCTGGAGCAGGACAAATAGAAATGAGTCCGATTAAGCCATATTGTGTGGGGACAAGTCTAAGAGAACTGGAGCCACTAGCAAGCACTGAGCGGAAGAGCTGACCCAGAGGAGCTCTCTGCCGGGCCAAGAGTAGGTGGTGAAGTGAGAAGGCCGGTCAGGAGGCTCCTGCAAACGTCCAGGCCAGGCTGCCTCGGGCCAGTGTGCCCTGGGGGGTCAGGTTCTGGAATCCTTACGTGAGGGCCACTAGGATTCTCTGGGGAGCTGGACGTGGGGTTTGGAGAAGGGAGGGGTCGGGGATGATCCCAAGCACTTTGGTCAGAACAGCTGGAAGGGTGGAGTTTTCTCTACGGAGGCGGGAGACGGTGCGTGGAGGGGGTTCCGGAAGTTGGGAGTGCCGATGAGGCCGCCGAGCTGGAAGGTTAAGCGACCCGCTCCGGGTGCCGGCTCGTCAGCGACTGGACTTCCTGTAGTTAAAATCCAGCCGACCTGAGCCCGACACCTTCCTGCCACGTGGAAGTGACAGGCTTGTCACAGGGAGACACTTAGTCTTTCCTGCACGGACAGAGGAGGCCCAGAGAGAAGCAGTGGAATTCTCTGTGGCAATTTGGGGGTCACAACCGCTATGGCCCCGAGTGTGGATTATTCTGGAATGGTGTGTGTGTCCGTGAGAGGGTGTGTGTGCGGAGGGGGCTGGGGGAGGCCCTCTTCAGGTCGTGCCTTAGCCTGGTGGCCGCCGCGTCCCAGGCGTCCTGCCGAAGGCCTGGGGAGGGCCTTGGACGGGGGGGCGGGGGGCTGTGGATGGGGGGGGCGAGGACAGGGGTGGGGGGGGCCGTAGCCGCGGGCCGGGCTCCAGGCGCTCCTGCTCCCCTCGCCCACCCCCTCCCCGCTCTGGCCTGCAGTGGAAGAAGTGGACAACACGGTGACCCTCATCATCTTGGGCGTCGTGGGCGGGGTCATCGGGCTCCTCATCTGCATCCTGCTGATCAAGAAGTTGGTTGCCTTCATCATCAAGAAGACTCAGGAGAAAAAGTGAGTGGACTCCACCGCGCGCCCGCCCCGCCACGGGCCCCCCTCAGTCCCGTCTTCTCTCGCGTGCGTTCCCAGCACTGACTCCGTGCACGGCCATCTTCACCCTTCCCTGCGTGCCCTCACCCCACCCTCCTTCCCACCCCTGCACCGTCCTCCCGCTCCCCCCCCCAGGTGGTCAGCGGCTCCCTGAGCTCAGGAGTACAGCCCGCTGGCCCTTCCTGTCCACGCCCTCCGCCCCCCTCTCCCGTGCGTGCCGGCCCAGCCCGAGTCCTACCACAGGGGTGAGGGCGCCTGTTTCTTTCAATCACAGAAAGTGCAAGACTCCAATGGGAAGCCCCTTCCAGGGAAATTCTGGAAGGTCACGTCAGGGAGACTGCAGCCTACAAAGGCTGATAGGGCCTCGCCAGAAGCCCAGGCGGGGAGCTCAGGCTTAAGCTGAAGACAGAGGGGAGGGTAGAGAGGGTGCGAGCCGGGCCCAGAATCGCCCGGAACAGTGTCAGGCTCTGGAGCAGCAGCAGGGGAGCGTACAAAGGCATTTGGAATGTGGGGCTCCACTCTCGAACGCGATCTGAGCCGAAGTGGGGCCACCCAGGCGCCCCGGAACCGCTCTGTTTCTCTTGACATCATTCCGCTCTGTGGAGAAGCGGGAGTTAGGCTGGAGGGGCAGGGGGAGGGAAGCCGAAGGCAGCGGCGTTGGGGGCTCGGGGCGTCCCCTCCAGCCCTGGCCAGGAGGCAGGATTCTCGGCTTGTCTCCCTGCATCTTGGCCAGGGTTTGGGAGAGTTCTGAGCGGGACCAGGAGCGCGGGGTTGGACCAAAGTCTGTGTTCAGTAACCAGTGTCGCTCCTGACGGTTAGCAGAATTGGAGAGCGGATTATTCGACGTTTGATTTAAAAACACTTAGAAAAGAAAACTGTGATTCTTGGGAGCCACACTGGGCCCTGGAGGAGGACGCAGCCCACGCGTGCTCTTGCCGGGAGATCGCCGGTAGACCTGAGGTGGCCCCTGCCTTGTTTGGCTTCAAGGTTTTAACCCTTTCACCACACCCCGCGGGGTCAGGGAGTGTATCCAGGCTCATTCACCCGCTCTTCACTCGGGGGCTATGTCTGAGGTGCTGTGTGCAAGGCACCGTGCCAGGTCCTGAAGGAAATTCTGGAAGGAGTGAGATTCTGCCCTTAGGTGGAGAAGCCAGGACCCGAATGCTTCAAGGGGTCAGGAGAGGGTGGGACATAGGGTTTGTGGTGGCCTCACAAGGTGGGTGTGGGTTAAGCCCTGGGGAGGGTCAGGAGAAGTTCTAGAACCCCTGAGAGCAGAGGCAGGGAGTCTGGGAAGAGGTGTTTTGTTTGTTGTGAGAGTGGGGGGTGTGGCCCGGGGGGAAGGGGAGAGAAAGCCTGCAGGGGGGTTCAGGGGAGAGCCCTCGGGGCCCGGAGTCCGGAGTCCGGGTTGCGCTCAGCCTTCCTCCGGCCGGGCGCAGTGGAGACGGTGGGAGTTCTCAGGGCCTGGTGTGATCAGAAGGCTCTGGAAGAAAGGGTCTGGCCGTGGTGAGCACAGGGTCTGGGTGGGGGGAGGCAGAGGAGGGAGATGGACCCCGGGGAAGCCCGCGATGGGTCCTCTGAACGCAAGGAAAGCAGAATGGGGCGGCTTCCGGGCGGGAGGGAGGTGGGGACAGCGCCTCAGGACCAGCTCTGGGCTTCGACTCAGAGGTGCGGCCCCTTCGCCTGGGATGCCTCCTCCCTCTCTTCCCGTTTGTCTTCGTCGGACTCCCCGTCGGTGACGTGTCCAAGAGCCCTCCCTGCTCCCTAGAAGGAGGCTTCCTGGGCGGGGGCGGGGGCGGGGGGGGGGTCCCTCCTTGGCACAGCCTTCACCCTGTCGTTGTGTGGGGGTCATGTGTTGAATGTCCCATTCTCTGGAAGACTGCATTTTCTGAGAGCAGGTGCTCGGTGCCTCCAAGTCTGACACAGTGCCTGGGACCGAGTAGATGCTCAGTAGGGGAATCTGGAGCGCTTGGGGGTACAGTTAGGTAGATGGCGGTGGTCTGGGTTGACCTTAGGTATAGACACAGGTGGATAGATGAGAGATGATAGATCGACCCATCTGAAGAGAGGTCCTCAGTGCAGCCCTGGCTCTGCTTCCTCACTGTTACGGAAGTCTGAGTTACGCCAAGGGTGATATCAGATTTCCAGGAACCGAGGGACTGTGAGCGAACGGAACTGGAGCTAGGAGGCACTCGATAGGCTGCAGCTATAGAGTAGACTTTGCACGACAGAACTGGTGAGGATGAAACAGTAAGTCCTTCCCGAAGGCCTCAGAGCCTGCCGGGCGAGGCGAAGGTATTCTGCGGCCACAGCAGCCGTGAAAACGGCCCGGAACTTTCCCACGCCGAGGGCTCGGGGGGTCGCGTCCGGCCTTCTCTGGAGAGCTGGACGCGGCCTGGATCCTGCCCTCGAGGTGGGACATTTTCTTTCTCTCTCTTTTTTTTTTTGAATTTTTTAATGTTTGTTTTTGAGGAGGGCCGTCCTGACAGTGGAGTGTGAGCGGCTCCGGGGAGTCCGGAGGATGGTGCTCCGGGGTGTCCCCATGTGACCCCCTCCTCCCCGCCGCCGCCCACTGTCTGCCTCGGTGGGCGCGGGGGCCTTGCAGAGCCCGCGGGGGCCCTGGGGAGCAGCTCTCCGCCCCGAGCGCCCTGCCCGCTGGCCCGGACCCTGCCCCTGGGCTCGCCAGCCTGGGAATGAACCTGGCCTGGCTTCCTCTGACCTCTGACCCCCGGGAACGGCGCCTGGGGCCCTTCTGCCAACGCTGGGACGACCCGGTGACGGCGAGCCTCCCTGGGTCCTGTGTGCGTGCAGGCGCCCCCACAGAGAAGCTGTCCTCCTGACGTCCATTTTATAGATGAGGAAACCGAGGCCCAGAGAGGCGAGGGGACTTGACCTCTTGCCACCTTGGCTCTCCAGGAGGCCGGAGACAGGGCCTGGGGAGGGTCTGGGGCCCTTGGCCCCTCGCTAGGCCCCTGCCCCCCGCCTCACCCTCCCCTGCTCTCCCCTCTCCAGGAAGGAGTGCCTCGTGAGTGCCTCAGGGAATGATAACACGGAGAATGGGCTGCCGGGCTCCAGGGCGGAAGAGAAAGCACCCACCAAAGTGTGAGCCTTGCGGGGCCTCGATTTCTGACGACAGAACTGATGCTTGAGCCGCGTCCGTGGACCCATGTGCCTGAGCCACCTGCTGCTTGGCTCCAACGTAGTCCTTGTGGGGGGGAAGGGGGCCCTGGCCGGCCTGCCCGCCCCCTCCCAGCCCGGGCTCCCTGGGGGGGAGGGCCGGCCAGGGGAGGGGCCTGTGGGAAGTCTGGAAGAGCGAAGGAGGGCTCCGAGGGGGGAAGGCGGGTCTCCGGAGCCCTGGGTGCACGGGGTATCTTCAGTCCCCACCCTGTATGAGCAATACCTTGGCTTCCCTGCAGATTTCTCTTTAAGAGAGACTTGGGGGGGACCAGTGAGGCTGCCCCAGTAGCCGGACCCACAGGAACAGTAATGTGGAGAACTGACCCTTTTGGTGGCGGCTGTGGCCTGCGGGGTCCCTCTGGTGAGGCCCCTCCCCTCCTCCCCTCCACAGGGTACCCCACAGCACCCCCCACTGCTGCTTGGAGTCTGTGAGCCCTCCCAGCTGGCTGGCCACCTTGGTCTTGGGGGGGTCCCGGCCCACCTAGCCTGCTCCTCTGAGCTCCTAAGGGGCTCCTGGGGGGCCCTCCAGCCTTCCTGGAGCACTGGGGGTGCTAAACCTTCCCCAGCATGTCTCCGTGGGGACCCAGGACTGCGGAGGTGACCGAGCCAGTGTCCAGGGCCCCTGGGCTGCTGGGGTGTCTCCCCCTGGCCCAACCCGCGTGGCCGCCCCTGCTCCTCGGCATGGCGGGACCATTGCCGCCCCTGGGACCCCCCGAGCTTGCCTCTCCTCTGCTGCTCTTTCCCTGATGCGGCAGGTGGCTGCTTCTTGCTTGAGGGGTTGCGCTCTCAGACCCCCCCTCCCAGGGCTCACTCCCCCCATGCCCGTCCATCACACCGTCTCCCCTGGCCCCTTGGTTGTTCACCTCCAGCCCGGGGTCCAGGGCCTGCTCTCACTCAGGGATCCTCCTGCTTCGGAAGAGAGGGCCCTTGGGTTTTCTGGCTGCTTCTTGTTCGGCTGTGCCCTCCCCCCCAGGGTGGGGGAGGGGCAGGGAGCGAGTTCCCACAGTCTTTCTCGGCTTTTCTAAGAACTGGTTTGCACACCCCTGTGTGCAGGGCGGGACTGTGCCTTAGCTTCTCCGTCCCCTTTCCAGCCTGGACGTGACGGCCACCTCTGGGGGCCCTGCCAGGGCTCCACAGCCTGTCTCCACCCAAGGCCATGCTGGGGACCAGGGAGCTGGGAGGGGCCCACCAGTGGCCCCTTGGATGGAGATGGGGTCTTGTAACTGTCGGGGCCCCTGACAGGGAGTTCAGCAGTGGTGTCCCCGTGGGGTGGGAGGGATGAAGAGAGCCGTGCGTGGTCGGGGAGCGCCCTCCCCCATCTCCCCCTGCTCGCTCCCTCTCTACCACTCTGGCCTCTGGGCCCGGGAGGGGCAGGAAGGGAGTAGCGCCCTTCTGGGGAGGTTCTGGGACTGCCAGGGGATTCTCCCCTCCCAAAGCCGCCGGCTTCCCCCAGGGTAGGGGGGGCTGGCTGTGACCCTGGCCCCTCCGCACCTGCTGGGTTTACAGGGTCCCACTCTGATCTGCCTCCGGGGCTCCCTTCCTTGTCCCCCCAGAACTCTAGGCTCGGGCTCAGATTCTCGTGGCTTTGGGGACAGACAGACAGATTGCCAGCCTTTTGGAAAACTTCTTGTAGCTACCGTAACGGAAACTGCTTGCTTTCTCCTCCTGGTTTCATCTGAATGAGCTGGATCTGGTGGGCTCCTCTGACTCTCCTCAGAGGAGGTCCGGGCTGACAGAGCAGGGGCGCGGCGGGGAGAGCAGCATCCTCTCTGCTCCCGGGTCAACTGCCGGCTGATAGGTGGGTCCCGCATCTGCTCGGGGCTCAGCTTTTCCCATCTACAAAGTGGGTGTGATAATACTTACCTCCCAGGACTGTTGTGAGGCTTGATGAGTTTTTGTTTAAAAACATCATTTTGGCCTGGAAAGGGACCTCGGAGGCCAGGCACTGCACCTGGAGGACTCGTTCCAAGTCTGCTGTCCTCACCCCTGCGCCCCCCCCCCCCACGAGACAGACGCAGACCCACGCACACGCACGCACTTTCTCTTTCTCCCCCGCCCTTGCTCTCTCTTCCCACTCCTCCCCCTTGGAACTATTTTAGTCTTTGTGATATTAGAAACCTTGGCCCTGATGCTTGAAGCTTCTTACCCCGCCTTCTGTTTGGGAGTTTTCAGCAGAGGTGGCAGGATGGGGACTGGGGGGTGGTCTGGGTTGCCCCGGTGCCTGGGGGCACTGTGGGCATTGAGCAAGTGGGGAGTAAGGATGCTCAGCTTTGTCCTGCGACAGAGAATGTTCTGCCCCAGAGTTGGCGTTGGGAGCCCCGGAGGCACACAGCCGTGCCCACAGTAAAGTCAGCGAGACCGAACACAAGAGTCTTTCCCGGTTCCCCGTCCCTGGCCTCAGACTAGGATCCAGCGTTCTAGGCCGTGGGTTTCTCCCTGGGTAGGAACTGAGCAAAAGGCCGCCAGAATGGACCCGAAAGGCTGGAGTGGTCTGGGAGGGCGGCCGGCGGAGCGCAGGCTCTCCCCCCTGGCTGGCCGGCCAGGGCTGGGGAGGGAAGTCGGGGCTGTGACAGCGTGCTGCTGAGCTGGTGGCGGCGAGGTGCCCGTGGGGGGGGCGGGGGCTGTGCAGGGAAGCGAGGATGTGTGGAGGTGTGTGTAAAGGCCGAGTGTGCCTGAGATGGGGGGTGGCTCTGCACGTGTGGGGAGCCCTCGTTCCTGGCCCGAGCTGCACCTGTTGGGCCACCTGGAGGCTGGGAAAGGCTAAGAGACGGGGGGAAGAGCGGCCATGCTCCTGGCCTCGTGACTCCGTGACTCCACCATTATAGGCAGCTGCTGTGAGTGCTGGGGCAGGGGTGGGGTGGGGAGGGCAAGGAGACGCTCCTATAGCTTGCTTCACCTCTGCCCCAGGTTGGAGTCCCTCCCCTCCCGCCTCCCACCTGACATTCAGAGCTCTATCTTGTGCATGGTTTATTCCTCTGCTTTGGACGACAAATACCCATAGTCAATTTTTAAAATATAACTATAGATCCAAGCAGTGCAGCAAATGGGTCTGGGGGCCTCCGGTCCGTGGGTGCCTCTGGGAGGCGCACGTGTGCACACACCCGGCAAGGACTTGTGTTCAAGCACAGAATGATGGATGCAATCCACTCTCTTGCCTTTATACCACGTTTGGCATTGTAGAATTTTATTTAGCTTTGCCTTGGATGAAATAAAAATTATGTTTAATAGAAACGGCTCGGGGTTTCCATTTTTGGCGTTTTGGGAGTTGGGTTCCAGTTTTATTAACGGCCGCTGTGATGGGGACGGACGCCTTGTCCGAAGTGTTACCTGCCCAGGTGTGACCACAGGGATGCCGATCAGCGTGCGGTGTCCATTCACCGGGAAGTTGGAAAGCTGGCCCTTGAGCGCTGGAATCAGGGCTGGGGCCCGCCCTGTACTGATGACCTTGGTAATGATTCTGGTGCCACTAAATGCCTTCGCAGCCCCTTCCCCAGGCCCCACCCCCACCTCAGGTTAACGTTCCAAAACAGCTGAAACCCGATTCCAAGGAACAAGGGCAGCTTTGAGGAGGAGAGGCATGGCCACGTGCCGCCTGAAGGGTCTGGGCACCCGGGGCTCCGTCCGCTGGCCCTGCAGCTGGCTGCCCCAGGGCGCAGGCTCTCCAGGGCGGGAGGGAGCTTTGGCTGACACACCTCTGCCCATGCACATTTCAGACTGTCGATCTTAAGTGATCTGAACATGGATCGCCAGAGCATTCCTGATTCTAGAAGAGTCTCTACTGAGCATAAGGCCCACCCGGGGAGGGATTGGGGTACGTACGAGTGTGTTTGGGCCCAAAAGAGTAGAGTCTACTATGACTGTATTTTTTTCTCACACCTGAAACCCTTTTATCAGCAAAGCTCATAGCTCTATTTCAAAATACACCCTGAACTCACCATCACTGTCACCACAGCCCTCTGGGCAGTCCTGGCCAGGCCGCTGCCGCCTCGCACCTGCGTGACTGCAGTAGTTGCTCTTCCTCCTTCTGCATGCTTGTCCTGAGCGGTCTCTTCAGAACAAATTCAGATGATGTCATCTGTGCTTCCAGACATGCTAGAGTCTTGGGGACCATGTGCCTTTGGACCTCAAACAGCCACAAAACTGGAAAGAGTTTACGATCTGGTGGTTTCCACATGTAGGACGACAGGGATCGGAGGGCGGTGACTCCTGGGAGGGACGAACAAAGGAGGCGGCCCTACTCTTGGCCAAGCTGACAGCCTGGGGAGGCTCTCCCGCTGCGGGCAGGGAGGGGGGTCTCTGCTAGGCCCCGCCTCTCTCTGCGTTGATGAGAGGCGCTGAGGAACCGGAAGGTGGGGGCAATTAGAATTCACCTGCTCAGGGCCCTCCTGAGTCTTCAGCTGATACCGATGGTGAGAGAGGAGATCTCGTGAAGCCGGGGCAGGAACCACCGGCAAGGCGGGGGGAGCCTGGGGCTGACCGGGCAGCCTTTTCTCGTGGGCTGATCTTGCCCCACTCCTGAGGCTGTGCCCTTTCAATGCCCTTCCTATCTCCCACCAACTACAAAGTTTTCCCATGCCAGCTGGTGCCATGTTCCTATTCTGGGCCGGCGTGAGCTCCGGGGATCCTTCTGGCCACCCCTCTCCGGTGGTTCTTCCTCGGCCCCAGGTGGGGTCCTCGCCCACCCAGCTCGTTAGAAGCCCACAGACCGGGGCCCCTGCCTGATTCTCCAGAGTTCTCCCCGGGAAGCTCTCTCTGCTCCAGGACTTGGCAAGGTGAGCCCTGCCTGCCTTGTGCCCCGTCTCCTTGGTCCCCGGAGGTTGCCAGGCTCTGCCCGGTCCCCTCCTGTAAGGTGGGTGCACTCCGTATGCCTCTCCCCTCGCAGGGCTCCCTGCCCTCTGCTGCCTCGCGTCCTAGGTCTGAAAGTCATTCTGTCTATTGCTTCCCCGGCGTTTGGGTTGTTTCAGAGGGAGACTGAATGTGCCCCCGTCTTTGTCAGAAGAAGTTCATGGAAATGTGTGGCTGCGTAAAAACTGGTACCGCGGTGTTTGTAGAAGTTTTATTTGTCATCGCCAAAAAAGGAAAGGACCGAACTGTTCTTCACCTGGTGAGTGGATGGACAAGCCGTCGTCGATGCTACTGTGTGAGCCTGTCAGTAACAGAAAGTTCCGCGTGCCCGTGTGGACGGATCTCTAATGCCTTCTGCTAAGAGAAAGAATTCAGACTCAAGAAACTCCCTACTGTGTTGTTCCATTTCTATGCCACCCTGGGAAGCGCAGAACTGTAGGGACAGACGCAGATTAGTGGGTGTGGGGAAGGCTCTAAAGAGCAAGAAAGGCTTTTGGGGGGTGATGGAGCTGTGATTCTTTGTTCAGTTGTCAAAATGGCAGAGTTCTACACTAAAAATGATGAATTTCATTGTACGTAAAGGACGTCTTAAAAAATCACGAAAAATTAGGTATGATTCTTTTGCTCAGAACTTTCCGGCACATTCTACTCACAGTTGCTGAGTAGGCTCCATTGTTCTGCCCCTGCTGCCTCTTTGATATCTTCTTTTTCCAACACTGTCCTCCTGCTGACTCATAGCCTCACTGTTCTTGTTGCTGTGCCTCGAACATCAGGTCCTCTTGTCTCAGGACCTTTGCACATGCTGTTCTTCTGCTAGAATGCTCTTCCCCCACATGCCCACAGGAGTCATTCTCCTATTTCAGTCAGGTCACTGCTCAAATGTCATCTTTTTAGAGAAAATTTCTCTGGCCATCATATCTACAAGTGCACCTCCCACCAACTCAGACCTTTGTTCCTTATGCCGCTTGGCTTTATTTCAAAGCATTTATCTCTAGCGGACATATATCTGTTTACTGGTTATGCATCTTCTCTAACCAGGATGCGGATTCCACAGGAGCAAGGGCTCTGTCTATTCTCTGGGGCAAATCCAGCTCCCTCCTCCCTTTCCTGCAGGGGCCTGGAGTCTCTCACCGTGTGTCTCGCCTGCTCGGAGGGAAGGCAGCCCCTTGAGGCCAGAATGGACTGTGAGGTCCGTTGTCTGAGCCTTGACATCGCCAGGCAGGGCGTCTGGGGGTGGCTTTCGGGCGGGCCGTGGGCGGGGCAGTACGGACCAGCCGGAGGAGCAGGACCGGGCCCCACCCCAAACCTACTGAAGCCGAATCTGCTCTGTAGCAAGTTTCCCAGGTGACTGTGCGCGCCTTCGGGAGCACTGGGTAGCCCTGCAGGGGTGGGTCCCGCCCGGCCGGAGGGTCAGAGACGCACGGTTTGTCCCGCTCCTGGTTCCCGTCCCCTCGGGCCCTAAACGGCCAGCGTGGAGGCCTCGGGGAGCAGGCTGGAGCGACCCCGACCCGCGCCGAAGGCAAATATGGCCCGACCCCGGGTCCCAAGGGCCTTCCCTGCGGCATGTCGCAGTGTCCCTGTGCTCCTGGGAGGCGGGTGTGACTGTCCCCTTTCCCCGTGGTAAGTCCCAAGCACCGAGCAG
>PJEM01020139.1:0-14159 GCA_004023845.1 Helogale parvula
AAACACAGCTACCTTCTAGGGCCTCATTGCCCTTGACCATCAGCAACACTCACTTCTCCCTCCTGACCACCCCCTTCCCACCCCAGGTTGTGTGTGTGTGTGTGTGTGTGTGTGTGTGACTCCTGTTCCAGGAAGCCACCCTGCACTCTTGGGGTCCCTTCCCCTCTCTGGCTGCCCCTCCTCAGTCTCTGCTGCTGGTTCCCTCTCTTCTCTGCTATCTCGGAGTGTCCCAGGATGCCAAGTTTCAGTGCGTGGGCCGCTTGTACCCCTACATGGCTCTCTGCCACCCTTGGTGAGCTCGTGTAGGCTCAGGGCTTTCTGGGCCGTGTCCTGGCTCACAAATTTGTATCTTCGTCACAGACATTTGCCCACACTGCAGACCCCTGTATCCACCTGCCAAATATACATCTCTGTTTAGATTTGAATAAGATAACTCAAATTTAACGCGCAAAAAAATGATGTCCACTGTTGCAATGGTTAGCCAGAACAGTAATAGTACTGAGTGAAATAGCCTAAGGCAAGCTACGGAAACCCTAAAGAAATCTTAAATATGCATTCATTGGTCTAATGTTTTTAATAAATACGTGTGGATTGTTTTTTACTTGTTTACAATATCAAAATTGTATTATAATTGGAAAATACTTTTCCTTCTCATTTCTTCATTTTATCTTTGCTCCAGGTCTTTTGTATAGAGTGGCTTAAAATTTTTTCTGTTTAAGCAATCCATAGTTTTCATTAAAATTTCCAGTTCTTATTTCTGACGAAAAACTGTCCTCAGTATAAAATTACAAAAATACTCACTCAGAACATCTTCTAGTACTTTAAAATTTTAATCTACTGGGACTTCATTTTTGTGAGAAAGAACCTTAGTATCGAAGTTTGTTTCCTCTCCAAAGTTTTAGCCAGGTGTCCCAAAGCACTTACTGAAATCATCCGTATTTCTCCCTTGAGTTGAAAAGTCCTCTTCAGCAAATTCTAAATCGTCATCTGGGTTTATTCTTGCACATGTGTTCAAACAGCAAACACCAGTTGGGTGATTCCAGAGTGGGCTCTCTAAGGATATTACTTGAAGAAGGCAGTAGAGAAGGTAGGGAACGGGGGGGGGGGGGCGGGGGGGGGGGGGGGGGGGAGAAAGGTTAGACAGAGCAACTCTTACCGGACAACCCTTCTGGAATGCCAGGAGGAAAGCTCACAGAAGTGTCAGCGGGGTGACATTTCAGGGGGATTTATGGTTCTCCAAGGCAGGCATCCTCCCGACAGCTGCGAGGAAGCCACACTTCCGTACTCTTGCATTAAGGACAGAGACACGGTGAGGTTGGAGACACAGGTACCATCGCAATGGCAATGTAATAACTCTCAGCATCCTTTTCTGAGGTGGGCTTTCTTGGCATCTCCACACTTTGGCTCCCTGCACTAAGGGACCTCAGCAGCAAGGTCAGAGAGAGACCAGAAGGTTCCTTCTGCATCTGGATGCAACAATGTCAAGATTGGAGTAGTGGTTCCCAGGCTCTGGGTTACCCGAGACCATCAGAAGTGACTGTCTACCCCGTGGTCACCTTTCCAAATGGCTTCCTGGAAGAGTGTTCCCGAAGCCTAGAGTTTGCCTTCAGAGAACTCGTGGTCCCGGTTGCCCGCTGGTGACAGTTGGGTTCTCTGTGTCCCTCTCCTACGATGTGAATGGGAGTCTCTTGACCTCCCCCAGCTCACCCAGTGATTGTGAATCACCCAAATCACCCTGCGTTTCCTGAGTCTGTTGCTTGAAACCCGGTGACCGTTCTCATCCATACGAGGTGCAGTACTTTGGTTGCAAGCGTTAAAACGCAGCTGTAAAGGGAAGTGTGCATTGCTGAGCCAACTGCGAATACAGAGGGTCCTGCTGGAGTACGAGGCACCACTTACCAGCGCAAGTATGTGAGCAAACTGTGTGAAGCCAGAGAAGAACCATGTGAAAGGGTTAAAGGCAACTATGCCGAACCCTCAAGCGAGACAGAGACTAGTGGCTATCCCCACCGGAAGGGAGGACAAACCTCGTAAATCTGGAGGCCTCAGGCAGGGCACTCGGAAGGGTCTTGCCTCAGTAATGTAGGGGGAGAAATGAATCCTACACTGAGCTGTTCTGGTCCCATGCAGCAAATCTTCAAAGCCAAGACTCACAGGGACCAAGCTTTTCCCATTCACTTAACAGCATCCCTGAATAAAGCTCATGACTATGTTTAGGAAAACAAAGACATCTGAGGGCACCTGGGTGTCTCAGTTGGTTGAGCACGTGACTCCTTATTTTGGCTTATGTCATGATTCCAGGGTCGTGGGATCAAACCCAGAGTCAGGCTCCGGTCTGAGCATGGAGACTGCCTAAGATTCCCTCTCTCACCGTCTGCCCCTCTGCCCCACCCTGTATCCAAACTAAAAAAAGAAAATTTTAATCTTTAAAAATGGAATACGAAGTCATCCAGAACCCAAGGAAAAATCACCATGTCTGGCATCCAGCCCAACATTACCAGACGTGCAGAGAAGCAGGAAGATCCAACCCTTGAGGAGGAGAGAATGCAAGCAATAACAGGCATCCAGATTGGAAATAAAGAAGAAAAACTGCCTTTATTCGCAGATGTGATCACCTATATAGCAAATCTAATCATGTCTACAAAAAAGCTATCAGACTAATCAGGGACCTTAGCAAGTTTTCAGGATTCAGCATATTTTAGAGAGAGCTGCTTTAAGAACATGTACAAATTAAAACTCAGAGGATTAGGGGCACCTGGCCGGTTTAGTCAATAGAACATGACTTTCAATCTTGAGGTCATGAGTTAGAGCCCTACATTGGGCATAGAGCCTACTTTTAAAAAATTTTTTATAATGCTTTTTATTTATGTTTAAGAGACAGAGAGAGACAGTGCAAGCAGGGGAGGGTCAGAGAGAGAGGGAGATACAGAATCTGAGGCAGGCTCCAGGCTCTGAGCTAGCAGTCAGCACAGAGCCTGACGCGGGGCTCGAACCCACAAACCGTGAGATCGTGACCTGAGCCGAAGCCTGACGCTCAACTGACTGAGCCACCCAGGCGCCCCGGGCATAGAGCTTATTTAAAAAAAAATAAAGTAAGATGCTTAATTCTCCCTGTTGAAAATATGGGAAGAGGTGGTCCTCTCCCCTTTCTTAAAGCATTTACTTTAGAAAACTTGTAAGTTCTTTCTTTGTCTCTTTGAAAATATGTAATACTTTTAATCTTTTTAAATTTTTTAATAGTTTATTTTCAGATTGGTTTCCATATAACACCCAGTGCTTCTCCCCACAAGTGCCCCCCACCATGACCATCACCCCCCTCCCACCCCCTCCCCCTTCAGTCCATGGTTCATTTTCAGTATTCAATAGTCTCTCATGATTTGTGTCCCTCACTCTCCCCAGCTCTCCTTCCCCCTTCCTCTCCCTATGGTCCTCTGTTAGGTTTCTCCTGTTAGACCTATGAGTGCAAACATATGGTAATATTTTTAAAGGCTAGGGGCCCCTGGGAGGCTCAGTGGTTGAGTGTCTTCAGTTCAGGTCATGATCTCATGGTTTGTGAGTTCAATCCCTGCATCAGGCTCTGTGATGTCAGCACAAAGCATGCTTCAGATCCTTTGTTCCTCTTTCTCTCTGCACCTTCCCCACTTGTTCTCTCTCTCTCTCTCTCTCTCTCTCTCTGTCAAAATAAATAAATAAATAAATTTTTTTTTAAAAAAGGCTTAAAGAACCTTTGCCATCTTTATAGCCCAGGAATGTGTTCTTCAAGGACCTGGGAAACTTCTCTTTGGCGTGTAAACACCCAGCAGGACCGCGTCCCGCTCTAGATTCTCGGTGGGAGGGCAGAAGCCTAACGTCAGCAGGCACCTGGCTCCGAGTTGCAAACGCAGCTCCCGCTGTACGGACGTGAAACGGCGCATTTCTTCCTGGGACAAAGCCAGTTGCATTAGTCTCCTCGTGTTGCTCTGGCAAAGCAGATCACCCTGGGCGGCTGACACAACAGAAATGTATTTTGTCACAGTTCTGGACACTCGACGTCCATGATCAAGGTGCCAGCAAATTGAGATTCTGGTGAGAATGGGCTTCCTTGCTTGGAGAGGGCCACCTCCTCCTGTCCTCTCACATGGCCTTTCCTCAGTGAAGGTGGGGAGAGAGTGGGGGAGTGGGGGGGGGAAGTGGGGATCACTCTCTGGTGCCTGTCTTGTAAGGACACCAATCATACTGGACCACAGCTCCATTCTTATGACTTCATTTAAACTTACTTCCCTAAAGGCCCCAACTCCAAGTACAGCCGCACCGGGGTTTAGGGCTTCTATATACTAACGTGGGGGAGGGAACACAGACGTGCCGCCCGCAGCAGCCACAACCTAGTACATCTGGCCACCCCAGCTCCCAGGGAAATTCAGGATGACTATATGTGGGGCCTGGTGGTGTCATGTCCTCTTACTTGAGGCCCAGTTATGGTGGATGTTGAGAACATATGATGAGCTCTATCCGCTTAGCTCCACAAAAGCTCTGGGTCTTTGGAATCTCTTAGCAGCTTGCCTGTGATGTGGAGCACATTCTGGTGCAATGGTTACTCAGTGATGAAACTGTTTTTCTCCTACATTTGTGGAGACGTTTTCTGGGTTGGCAGATGATTTGGTTCTATTTTTTCTCAGCTAATAAAAACGCCTGAAAGAGTCCTCTTCATAGTCGAGGGAAGAGGGCAGGGGAGCAGGGAAGCAGGTGCCACTGTTGTACCCTCCATTTCAAAGAGAGCCGAATGAAGATTGCAAGGCACAAAAGGACCTGGGAGTATGGAGAAGCCACTGGAAGCCAGGATAGGGATTCTTATCAAATTTATGTTCTCCTCAATTCTTGTTTTTAATTTTTTAAATGTTTATTTATTTTTGAGAGGAAGAGAGACAAAGCATGGGCAAGGGAGGGGCAGAGAAAGAGGGAGAGATTCCAAAGGAGGTTCCTGGCTCTGAGGCGTCGGCACAGAGCCCACGACGCAAGGCTCAAACTTGTGAACTGTGAGATCGTGACCTGAGCCAAAGCCAGACACCTAACTGAGCCACCCAGGTGCACCATGTTCTCAATTCTTACCTACTTTTTCTGCATTTGTCTATTTCTGCAGTTTTCATTAGTCACATAGATGTTCCCTGGAGCTGTAAGAGGGAAAACCGCTCTCCAAGCCTCCTGGTGGCTCCACTCAGCAGTGCTGAGGCTGGAGTGATGTTGTGGCTGAGAGTTGGTGCTTGAATCAAAGAGACTGGGCCTCTCTGAGCCTCCATTCTCCACCTAGAAACAGTGTAATAATGAGACCACCCAGCTCACCTGGCTGTTCTGAGAATTACACATGATAATGTGGGTCGGGGCATAGCATAGTGCCCGCACACAGAGGGTTTCGTTTTAATTCCGTTTTCCCAGGGTGGTCACCGCAGTCACAGCAGATAATAGCGGCAGAGCGCCGGCCACCTGTGTGTCTCACCCAATCGGCAAGTGGGCCGTTTTGGCCTCAGTGTTTGTATGAGCTCGCGGAAGTGTCATGAGGCGTGAAAAGCATGCTCTCTCGAGTTCTGTCAAATGGCATGACTCTCCCCTGCCTGATGTGGCCCACATCAGGACTGTCTGCCAGACAGATAGGCCTCGAAGGAGGAGGAGAAGTCTTCCTGCAGCGTCCTCTCCATTGATGACACAGCTGAATTGTACCCCACTCAGTTCGACGAGAGCCCGGCTGACAAGAACAGGAGCACAGACAAGCGGAGATGGTTGTGGGCACCGCCACGTCCTCCATCAGCCACCGCTCCCCGTTCTGGTCTGGGAGAAGCACTGTGCATATGGCCCCATCCCGCCCACGTCTCAAGAGGAGTGGGTGGACAAGCAGACCAAGAGGATGCTCGACTCGAAGGCCGGCCCAGTCCAGAGCTTCTCATTCAATTGGGACAGTGACAAAAATGAGCAGACAGAATAGGAGGCCGCCATTCAGCCATCTGAGCCTTGCCTCGTTCTGCAACCTCCACGCAGCTCGGTGTGCTTGCTGGAAACTGCTGCGTTGCAGCACCAGTGCCAACAGATGAGCCATTTACGTGACAGAACATATTTTCCCCAGACCATACTCTGCTGCCTCTCTCTGCTCCTCACTCACCCCAACTGACCGACTGTCCCAGCACTTTGCCTCTCTGATTTGAAACAAGGCCAGCAAAGCACAAAATTCTTATTCTAGTGGTTCTAAATTCTTTGCTAGTGCAAACGGAGTTTTTTCTTGTGGCAGAAAACAGATCGAGCCATGACAGGGAGGTGGGGAAACCAGCATTCTGCCGGCGCCAGGCTCCAGGCCCAGTTTCTGGAGAGCAACTCAGAGTCATAGATCTGCCTCTTGGAATCCGTCTTAAGAAAACAGTCATTCATGCAGAGACTGACATACAAGAATCCCGCTGAAACGTTATGTGTAATAGGAAAAAAAGTGGAGAAAAACTGAAGTGTTGAACAAATAGGTTATAATACTTCTTGGACATATCCAATCAATAAGACATTTTTGAAAAAGTTTTAGACAGAGGGAAAGCCCAAATAGCAGAGGAAAAATGTTTTGGGAGAAAATACTGATGCTAAACTTGAAAAAGTGTATTCCTTTATACAACCGTTACACATTTAATGTACTCCTAAGCTACAAAAGCTCCAAAATGTTGACAGTAGTCACCGTTGAATGACAGGACCCAAGCAATTTCAATTTCCTTTCATTTCCTTAATTGCCTTCAATTGTCTTGTACTAGAACCAGAACCTCCCCCTCAACCTGGGGACACATGGAAGAAAATCTGGGTGCAGAGAAGAAACTCAGATGCGGAACATTAACTCAGCTTTATTATCTGTGTTATTTAAGCAACAATCAAAACAAGTGGGGACAGAGTTCCCAAGGGGCAGTACAGGCAAACAGTTAAGCCCTAGAAATAAAATGGCAACTACTGCAAAAGTTATGCCCCTGGGGAAGGGCACACGGCCTACTACTGGGTACTACCGTGGACTCAGCCCCCTTTTCCAGGCTGAGGCCTAGGAAGAAAAACGGGAACAAAGTGCTGCATGGTCTGCACCACCAGGGAAAGCTGGTTGAGCATGGAGGCGGTGGAGATTTGCAGCAGAACAGGGTCCTCAGCAGTCAGGCGGCTGAAAGTACGGGAAAAGGAAATCAGTTTGAGAACTCCCGGCCCTCCTCACTCCAATCTCCCGCCTCTGGGTTACTCCTTTGCGCCTCCATTAGAGCAACCCGCGAGGCTGCAACAGCCCCGGGGTCCCCATGTGCCTCCTTAGCCCAAGCCTTTGGTGTCTGCCCGCCTCCGACTGAGTGTCCGGCCAATGACAGAGATTAGCCCAGGTCCCCGCTGGTGCTCCCACCAGCCCCTTTTAGAACTCACATCGACAGGTCACTGCCAACCACCCTGAATTCCGACTGAACCGCCTGGTGGCTGTATTCGGCACTTAAGGTCAGGTACTGGTAGGCCAGTTCCGCATCCATGTAGCACAGGAAAGGCACCATGAGGGCACTGGTGGCGTTTCGGTTAAGGCCTATCTGGGAGGACTTCATGGGGGAGGCTTCCTTGCCCATCGGAAGCCCGCCTTCCGCCGGACCCCCTGGGCCGCCCCTTCAGGAAAAGTGCATCATGGTCCCCCAGCGGCTTCCTCCAGCCTCCCTCGGTCCCCCTACTTCCCTTCTGCGTCCCCGTAAGCCCCCGAAATCTCTCCTGCTGGTCCACCGGGACCCCCCACCTGCCTCCCCCTCCTGCCCATCTCCCACTGCCTACCGACCCCTCGGGAGCTCTTTGGAAAGGATACAATTCCAGCACTTCCTTTTCTTCTGAGGCTTCCCCAGAAGCCGAGGCCGAAGCCCCTTCACTGTGCCCTGGGGCAGGCGATGCCCCCTCGGCCTGGCAGGTTTCCCCAGCCACGGTGCCAGACGCTGCGGTGTCACCCGGGCCTCCGGGCTCCCTGGGGCCACAGGGCGAGCCAGCACCGCCCGCCGCACCACCAGCGCCGTCGTCCGGGGCCTGCATGGACGCCACACCTGCCTCCTCAGGGCCCGATGCTAAGCCATACGCTCCGCCAACAGCTGAGGCACTGGGGTGGCCTCAGAAGCTCCGCTCTCCACACAAGGCAGCTGGGGATGCCCAGGGCACCTGCGCAGACACATCTCAGTGAGGCTCCTGGCATGTGATGGACTCCCGCCAAGCGGGCCCGGGAGACCCCGCTGGAGCGGGAGAGCCAGGGCGCATGCACGAAGCCCCAGCCCTAGTACGTGACGCCCCTCAGTCTCCCTGGTGCACGTGTGCCAACAGGCCCCTCTAACTCTGCATGGAGGAGTCGGAGTAGAAGCATGGGGTTGGCAGGAGGTGGAGTGACTCCAGACCAAGGGGGACGGAAAAATGGGGCAAATGGGGCACAGGCAATGTGGCCAAGACATGGCTGACTTATCTTTGGGAGGACACTGGTCACCGTGGTTAGGACTCGAAGAGGTGTGCACTGAGGGAAAGAGACTGCCAATATCCCTGGGGTACCTCGGTGTCTAAACTGCCCCATCGATAAGTGGCGAGCGGAAGGTGGCAAGCCGAGGGCAACTGGGTCATATAACAAAGTCTCTGCGAATCTCAGACTTTTCCGTTTCTAAGAATAACAGCATTTCTCAGTTGTAAGAGCGATTGATATGTTCTGAATATAAGTCCCTTCTCAAACATATGATTTTAAAATACATTCGCCCATTTTGTGGGTTGTCTTTTCACTTGCTTGATTGGTGTTGCTTGCAGAACAAACATTTTAAATTTGGCATAGCCAATTATACTTTTTCTTTATCACTTAGATTTTTGGCCCCCATTCTATACAGAGAAAGACTAATACTCCGTGCAATACACAGCCCCACCGGGCAGTCACTTGTGTGGAAGAGTGGTCATTATGTGCATGCTGAGGTCGTATTCCTAAAAGCAGACAGCTCACTCCATGCGACGGCTAGTTCTATGTATCAGCCTGGTCATAGGGTACCCTGACAAAACATTATTTCTGGGTGTATTTGCGAGGGTATCTCCAGATGGTATTAGTATTTGAAATCTGTGGATTCAGTAAAGTAGACCCCCCAATGTTGAGCAGGCACCATCCAATCCATTGAGAGCCTGAATAACATAAAAAGTGTAGGAATGAAGGAGGAATTTGGTCTCTCCCTCTAGCCTTTCCTCTGCCTCGCTGTTGAGCTGTGATATCACAGCTCATCTTGTCCTGAGGCCTGGGACTGGCATTTATGCTGCTACCGGCTCCCTTGGTCCTCAGACCCTCAGACTCAGACTCAGACTCAGGCTGAACTATCCCATCAGCTTTGCCAGGGTTCCTACTCGGCTTGCAGGCAGCAGGTCATGGGACCACTCAGCTTCCATTATCTATCTATCTATCTATCTATCTATCTATCATCTATCTATCATCTATCTATCTATCTATATCTATCTCTGAGTGAATGAATTATCTGTTGGTTTGGCTTCTGTGGAGAACCCTGACTAAGACAGATTTGGTACCAGGAGTCGTTCTAGAGGAACAGGATGTTAGGGATGGGTTCTCAGAATTGGTTCTGAGGTTTCTGGAATTGGCTCTGCAATCTGATTAGATTCAAAAACGCTCATGATGGTTTCTAGTACTAAAGAGAACACTAATAGACTGTGGCATAAGCTGATAGAGATATGCAAAATAGATGCATTGGATACTCCTAGTCAACCACTTATAAGAAACAAGGAGCTAGGTGACTCTGTGTATGATACATTTTTAAAAATAGTTTATTGTCAAATGGGTTTCCATATAACACCCAGTGCTTCTCCCCACAAGTGACCCCCACCATGACCATTTCTGGAAAACTACCAAATATAATGACATTCGTTGGTAGCCCCTAATGTGGCTTGACAACATGGTGAAAGGGAAGGATGAGCTCAGAGATGTGAATTCCCCACTCAAACATCACATCACTGGTCTAAGTAAGGGCTTCTATGAAAGAAATCCTTATGTTCTATAGCCACAGAGCCAAAACTGCTGAAACTTCAAATGCAGAACCTTATGTGCAACTAGCTGAACTATCATGCAGGTTGAACTCCCAGACTTGAAGCGTGTCTACTGTTAAACTGAGGCCATTGATTGAGAAACAAGGGATCCTCTAAGTTGAGATGGAGACTACATGTGGGAAGACACTGCTGCAGCTGGGGGCATTGAGCCCCTAGATTCTTTTTATTTTATGTTTATTCATTTTTGAGAGAGAGAATGACAGAGTGTGAGTGGGGGAAGGGCAGCGAGAGGGAGACACAGAATCGGAAGCAGGCTCCAGGCTCCAAGCTGTCAGCACAGAGCACGGATGCAGGGCTTAAACCCATGGACTGAGAGATCATGACCTGAGCCAAAGTCAGATACTTAACTGACTGAGCCACCCAGGCGCCCCATTGAGCCCCTCAGTTCCGATGAGTCTTCTTCTTTATCAGTGGAAATGACCTCCTCACCCCCAGAGGACGTGGCCTATTTACCCCCAGGGGCAGCAGCATCCTAACTCACGTAGGCCTCTTCACCCCACCCCGCCCCTCGGGGAATTAACTATATATTGCCCAAGGAAATCATAATGGCCTCCCCCGAGGCAGTTGCCATGCAAGGTAATGCTGATTCTCTTGGGGACCTACCCCAGCCACACCTTTTTGCTTCTAGACCTATAAGTAGACTCAAGTCCCTACAGGCAAGTTACAAAGTGTGACACATGAGGAGGTATGTTCCACTCCAAAAGAATGACTTGAGTTTTCTAATTTATACAGACAGAAATCTGGGCAACCTGTGTGGGAATGGATACTGAGGGTGTGCGACAATGGTGGAAGGGACATAAAGTTGGATCGGGCTAAATGTATTGACGTGGGCTCACTAAGCAGAGATCCTGCATTTAATATTGCATCTCTGGGAATTAGAAAGGTCTCTAAAGGTTTGTCTGTTTGGCTGAAACGTGGACCTGAAGGTGGCTCACCATAAACAGATTCGAAATGCTGGGCCTACCTTGGTTTAATATAGAGGAAGGGACCAAAAGGCTCAGGGGGTTGAAATGTTAGAGTGGACTGATCACATGAAACCTGCTCACTCACCCTGGGAGGGTCTTTCACCAATACTGTGAGGACCAAATTTGTGAAGGGTGCACTAGCATCCTTGAGGAGCTCTGTGATTGCCCTCCTCTGGAGGTCAGACCTCCTAGTGGGAACTGCAGACACTGAATTGGGAAACCTGAATGCAGCGGGAGTAATCAGGCCCCACCGTGGCTGGGGCCAATGGGTAGCACTTAATCACCAGAGGTAGGCGGTGATTAAATTTTCTATAATGGACGGCAGATGCAAACCAGCAATCAGAATAGCCCAAGTCCTGCAGACCCTAGTTTATGAGCTAATTGAGCATGATGTGACTAGAAGTGAAATAGGAAGCCTACTAAATTCATCTGTATAAGAAAAAACATCTAGGTCAAGTGAACAACAGTGTAACCTGAATCATTAAAAGCAGAAAATCATGGCCTCTCAATTAATCCCCATACTTGAGCCAGTTTACAGACCCAGAGCTGCTTGAAAGAAGGGGAGGCCAGGTCCCCTTGAGGAAGGCCCCTGGCACACTGCTGAGAATTTATAGCTCCCACTCTTTCTTTCTCCCAGCCTTCCCCAAAGGGACCTATGGACTTTCACTAAGGTAACAGTACGTTGAGACGCAATCAGTCTTTTCAGGAACTACCGGCCAGTGGCTCTGAACTGATGCTAATTCCAGGAGACCCAAAACATCACTCTGGCCCGCCAGTCAGAGTAGGAGGTTATGGCGGCCAGGTGATCCATGAGTTTTAACCTAGGTATGATTCACAGTGGGCCCAGTGGTTTCTCAAGCCCATCCTGTGGTTATGTCCCCAATTCCAGAATGCATAATTGAAATCCACATTCTCTGCTGCTACACATGGCTCCTGTGTCCTGTGGAATGAGGGTCAAGTTGAAGCCACTGAAACTGCTTCTACATAGGAGAATAGTGAACTAAAAACAATACCACATTCATGGAGGGATTGGAGAGTTTAGTGCCACCGTCAGGGACTTGAAAGATCCGGGGCTTGTGATTCCCACCCCATCCGCATTCAGCTTTCCTATCTGGCCTGTGCAGAGGACGGATGAATCTGAGAAAATGACGGTACATTATCGTAAACTCAGCCAGGTGGCAACTTCAACTCCAGCCGCTGTGCCAGATGTGGTTTCATTGATTGAGCAAGTAAGTTATTGCACCTGGCCCCTCTTTAAAAAAAAAAAATTAATGTTAATTTATTTTTGAGACACAGGCAGAGCACAAGCAGGGGAGGGGCAGAGAGAGAGGGAGACCCAGAATCCGAAGCAGTCACCTGGCCCCTCGAATACCAGAAAAAGAGCTGCAACCCCTGCTGGGCCTCTTTGGATTTTGCAGGCAACATAGTCACCGTTTGGACACATTACTCCAACCCATTTACCGAGTGACCCGAAAAGCTGCTAGTTTTGAGCCGGCTCAGAACAGAGGAAGGCTCTGCAACCAGCCCCGGTTCCTAGGCCACCTACTGTGTCATGGGATCCAGCTGATCCGATGGTGCTTGAGGTGTCGGTGGCAGCTGAGGATGCTGTTTGGAGCCCTTGGTAGGCATCTCTAGGTGAATCACAGCACAGACCTGTAGGATTTGGGAGTAAGGCCTTGCACTGTCTGTTTTCCTTTGGAGAAATAGCTGCTGGACTGCTACTGGGCCTTAGTAGAGACTGAACGCCTGCCGACAGACCACCTGGTTACCATGCAAGTAGAACTGCCCATCATCAATTGGATGCTATCTGGCCCACCAAGCCATACAATTGGGCATGGACACTAGTGCATGGAAGTGGTACCCACGTAACCAGGCTCTGGCAGGCCCTGAAGGCACAAGGAAGTAAAAACATGGCCCAAGGACACCTGACTGGCTGAGTTGGAAGGGCATGTGACTCTTGATCTCAGGGTGGTGGGTTTGAGCCTTACATGGGGTGTGGAGATTACTTAAATAAAATAAATAAATAAACTTTAAAAAATTTTTAAAAAGTGAAAACGTGGCCCAAATGCCCACCGTCCCCACACCTGCTACACCACTCCTCTCTCTCAGCCTGCACTTATGACCTCATGAGGGGTTCCCTATGATCAGTTGACAGAGGAAGAGAAGACTTGAGCCTGGTTTACAGATGGTTCTGCATGACATGCAGGCGCCACCCACAAGTGGACAAGGTGCGACACTTTAACTCCAGTCTGGGACACCCTCTGGGACAGTGGTGAAGGGCAGCCTCCCAATAGGTAGAGAAGCCAGCAGTATGCCTGGTTATTCACTGTTCTTGGAAAGAGAAACAGCCGGACATTCAATTATATGCCAACCAGTGGGCTCCGGCCAATGGTTTGGCTGGATGGTGAAGGATTGGGAAAGAGCATGATTGAAAAGTTGGTGGCAAAGAAGCTTGGGGAAGAGACTTTTCTGAATGGGCAAAAAGCATGAAGGCATCATTGTCCCGTGTGAGTCCTCACCAAAGAACAACTTCAGCAGAAACTTTTTATACTCAAACGGAAAGGGTGACCGATTCTGTGGATTCCAGCCAGCCTCTTTCCCGAGCCCGTCCTGCGTTTGCACAGTGGCCTCATGAACAGAGCGGCCGTGGTAGCAGGGACGGAGGTGATGCACGGACTCTGCGACATGGACTTCTACTCACCGAGGCCGTCCTGGATGTAGCCACTGAGTGCCCGATCTGCTGGCAACAGAGACCGACACTGAATCCCTGAAATGGCACCAATCTTCAGAGTGATCCGCCAGCTACCTGGTGGCGGGTTGATGACACCGGCCCCCTTCCATTGTGGAAAGGGCTGTATTTTGTCCTTATTGGAACACACACTTACTCAGGACATGGGTTTGCCTTCCCTGCACACAGCTTCTCTGTCAAGACCACCATCTGTGGACCTACAGAGGGCCCTACCCACCCTCATGGCACTCCACACGGCATGGCTTCTGAGAAAGGAGCTCCCTTCACAGCAGACAAAGTGTGTCGAAGGGCCCGTGCCCATAGAATTCGCTGGTCTTGCCACATTCCCCAGCGTCCTGAAGCAACTGGCTTGATAGAACAGTGCGATGGCCTTTCAAAGACTCAGT
>PJEM01020140.1:0-14162 GCA_004023845.1 Helogale parvula
AAAAAAAAAGTATTTTGTGAGCCATTCCCCTTCTTTTTAAATTTTTATTAGCGTTTGTTTATTTTTGAGAGAGCGAGACCTAGACAGAGCATGAGTAGGGGAGGGCAGAGAGAGAGAGAGAGAGAGCTGGGCTGGGGGCGGGGGTAGATGGATGGGAGACACAGAATTGGAAGCAGGCTCCAGGCTCCGAGCTGTCAGCACAGAGCCCGACACAGGACTCGAACCCACCACATGCCATGAGATCATGAACTGAGCCGAAGTTGGACGCTTAACCAACTAAGCGACGCAGGCGCCCCCAAGCCATTCCCCTTCTGAGCATGTACCCAGGAGAATTGAAAGCCGGGGCTTAGCCAGATAGCTTGTGCACCGGTGCTCCTAGCTACATCATCACAGCAGGAAGCTGGGGAACAGCCCGGATGCCCGTGGGTAGGTGAATGGATCGATAACAGACGTGGCAGATACACAGAAGGGAGTGTTACTCCGCCTTAAAAAGGAATGACGTTCTGACAGACTCGTGCTACATCTTGGATGGACCTTGAGGACCTCGTGCTAAGTGAAATCAGGTGCATCTTGTACTAACGGGCGCGTATTGTCCTGCTTCTGGGAAACCCGTTCGTAGAGGTGCAGTAGGACGGAGGCGAGCTGGAGCTGAGGAGGAGGGAAATGCAGAATCTGTGTGTCAGGGGCCCAGAGTTTCCGTTTGGGAGGAGGAAACGGTTCTGTAAACGGATGGATGCACAACTCTGGGAATGGGCTTAATGCCACTGAACTACACGCTTAAATAAGGGTAGATTTTGTGTTCAATTTTACCCGGTAAGAAAATGTACTTGATGTTAATTTCCCTACCTGGCTTTGGAGACATTTCTTGGAAAATACTTAGGCCATTAAACTATTAAAAATACTTTGCAGGGGTGCCTGGTTGGCTCATTGGGTTTAGTGTCTGACTCTTGACTGTGGCTCTGGTCATGGTCTCGTGGTTTCGTAGGTTCGAGCTCCATGTTGGACTCTGCGCTGAGCATGGAGTCTGCTTGGGATTCTTTCTCCTCCTCTCTCTGCCCTTCTCCTGCTCACACCCTGTCCCTCTCAAAATAGAAAAAAAGAAACTTAAAAAAAAAATCCTTGGCTGAGGAAAAACAACCACACGTTACCTGTATGCAGTCTGAGTATCAGCTGTAGCCTAGCCTTCCCTTCAGCCATCATCATAGTTCGCTAGATAAAGTTATTTTTATCCGATGCCTCCTGTCAGGTGATCTGATGACTGATCCGGGCGCTGTGTTTTTATGACTCCTGCGGTTCTAAGCCGCCTCCTTTCTGGCTCTGGCACTTTCCCTAGCTGACCATTTCCCACAGGCGATTCTGAGGGAAATCTTCCCCTCTTGAGTTTTTTTTCCTGCCTAGATAATTTTTTTTTTTAAATGTCTGTGGCTTTCCAACACAGGGAGGCTTCAGTGAGGAAGGAAATTCATTCCCAGTTTGCAGAATTCCTGAAACTTCTGGAAGAGGGGGTTTTGTGTTTTCTGACTGGGTGCCCCTGAGTTTGTCCTCTGGGCCCTATGACAGGCTGCCCGTGCAGCCCGAGTCCATGAGTTCAAGAACAACTTTTCTGACCCTTCTTCATTCCTCTTAGGTTGGTTTTAATTAATTAATTAGGTAATTAAAACATTTTTTAATGTTTATTTCCTTTTGAGAGAGTGTGAAGTGGGGGGGGGCGGTGGGCAGAGAGAGACACACACAGAATCCGAAGCAGGCTCCAGGCTCTGAGCTGTCAGCACAGAGCCCGACGAGGGGCTCGAACTCACGAACCGTGAGATCGTGACCCGAGCTGAAGTCGAATGCTCAACTGACTGAGCCACTCAGGCGCCCCAGTTTGGTTTTAATTTAAATGAACATTTAAAAATTCCTAAGGGAATTCAAAGGGACACTCGGTGCCCAGGTCTGTCGGAATCTCAAGAAGAGCGCAGAAGTTCTGGAAATGGAACTTTCCTGTACCCGGCGGTGGCGTTGCCGCCAGCCGCCTCGCTCTGTGCTTCTGCGGGTTTGGTGGCCAGCTCCCGAAGGTACGGGCCGTATATATAGTACCGGGCGTGTGGGCGCGTTGGCACTCATCTGCAAAGCTTAACTTTGGCATTTCTAGGTTTATTTTAAACCTACAACCTTTAACGCCAGACACAGAGCTGCCTTCCCACTTAATGTAGCCATACATTGATTGCTTTTAATTAGTGTTGGATCTTTTTTGGTGTTTTGCAGCTTGGGATATATAAAAAGTCTGATTTAAATATATATGGTGGAAAAAAAGCAAACTCGAGACATTGTCACGGGTGCCGCAGTAACCGGCATGGGAGCTTTTGGATTCCTAACCTCCCGTCCTCTTGATTTTCATCTTGGGATGGGTGGGCTGATGGCCAGGTGAGGGGTCCAGTTTGACCCAAGTCCTGGATGGAGGTAATTTTCTTGCAGCGTTTTGGCCGAAACAAAACATCTGTATTTTAAATAATGAGGGTGGTAGGGGCACCTGGGTGGCTTGGTCGGTGAACTATCCGACTTCGGCTCCGGTCACGATCTCACAGTCCATGAGTTCCAGCCCCGCGTCAGGCTCTGTGCTGACAGCTCAGAGCCTGGAGCCTGCTTTGGATTCTGTGTGTGTGTGTCTCTCTCTGCCCCTCCCCCGCTCATGCTCTGTCTGTTTCTCTCTCTCTCTCTCTCTCAAAAATAAACCCTAGGGGCACCTGGGTGGCTCAATCGGTTAAGCGTCCGACTTCGACTCAGGTCATGATCTCACGGTTCGTGGGTTCAAGCCTGGCGTCAGGCTCTGTGCTAACAGCTCAGAGCCTGGAGCTACTTCGGAATCTCTGTCTCCCTCTCTCTCTGCCCCTCCTCTACTTGCGCTCTATCTCTCTCTTTCAAAAATAAATAAACATTAAAAAAAATTATAGAACAATGAGGGTGGCAAGCTGGGTTTCCTTCGTGTAAGCAGTAGTTGCTGGAGATCAGTAGTGCCAGCAGAGTAATGGGCGCTGGTCCCAGGCTGAGAGGGGCGGGGTTGGGCCGTGGGGTTCAGCAGGAGGGCAAGGCCGATGCCCACTCGCGGTTTCCAGCCCAGAATGCCTCCTGTTTGGCTCGCACGTCGCCACCCCTGGTGGGAGGCCTCCAGGCTGCTGTCGAGTTCTCCAGTAAATATTTCAGACGTCCTGGGCCCTGCTCCCCTTCGCCTGCAGTAAATTACATAGTAAAGTAGCCTGGTAACTGAGCACCGGTTGCTGTGAGATAAGACCTCAGAAATCAATATGTTTGCCATGTGTCTGCTTGTTTATGACACCTGCTTCTGGAACAGTTGAGCAATGTTCTGCGTGTTAAGGCTGCATTTCAGAGCCTGTGTCCTAAACCAGCCACGTCTTACCGGGGAGAGAGAAGTGCTACGGAAGATATTGATTGGACTTTTCTGAGTATAGAATTGCACTTCTAAACAAGGGTCTTACCGCCTGGGATCCCCCCCCCCCCCGCTGGACAGAGGGAGGGGGAGGGGCAGATGTACGAACACACGTATCATAAATCTATTGTATAATGCCTATGATGTGGTCCGTTAAGGAGGAGGGCAGTTATAATAAGGACATGGAGGTGGTGTTTAGATTTATCTGTTCTGTAGCTCCCTGGCTCACGCCGGTTTCGTTCTCTCCCGACTCCGGATCCTTCCCGATAGGTGCTTTTCCAACAGCAGCAAAGCTCTAGCTCTTGGTAAATACATGTTTTAACCTAAGTCTCCAGGGTGGTTTTATTTTAACTAATGGGTGAGAACTATTGTCTTATGGTCCCGCCCGCTGCTGAGTCAGTGGGTCTTAGGGGCTGTGCAGCGTCAACTCAGGCCAGGGAAAGGGTGTGTGCTCTGTGGGGGGGGGGGGGAGGGGGCGGATGGGGGAGTCAGCTTTGGAGACAGCAGGGAGGCTACCTGGATGCTCTTCATTTGGCCTCTCATTTTGGAGAAAGAGCATCAGTGATACAACTTCTCGCCTTGCCTTCAGGATGCAGTAGAATGAATACATTTTCAGACGCACTGGCATTGTGTTGGTGTCCACGGGGGACCGGGCACACGCCCTCCCAGTGTTCCTGTCCCTTTAAGAATTACGCCGCAGTCTCCACCCCGGTTAGCATTGGTGACTTGCAGTGGACACGGGCATAGACGGGTCTGCTTTGTCTTGCCAAAAAGTGAGTTAAGGACTTGGGAGGAAACAGGAGCCCCCTTGCCGGGCACTCCAGGGGCCGCCGCGGCTGGCCTGCTGCGTGATGCCCGGTCCTGAAGGCATGATCTGTTAATGACGCTAATATATTTGGAGACCTAATTTTCGTTTGTGTGTTTTTAAACCCCAATTGTCAGGTTCTCCTTAATCACTAGTGGCAAAATGTTACTTCCCTTTCTGTCTCCCACGTGATAACAAGTGGCTTATCCAGTCATCTCTCCTTGTGCGTGTGCAGCCCAGGGAGATGTCAAATTGGAAGGAAGTAGATGAAAGGAGGGCTTGGTGAGCTGAGCGTACCAGTCCCCGTCCAGGGCAGCTGAAGCTGCGTCTGTGTGGCTGGCAGCCTGGTGATCCGGGCATTCAGGGCAAAAACCTGTTTGCCCACCACCTCTACCCGCTTATTCCTCAATTCTGCAGTTGACCTTATGAACAGTGCGGAGGTGGGGGGGCCCCCCTCCCCTGCGCAGTCAAAAATGCACATGGAACTTTGACTCCCCCAAAACTTAACGACTGAAAGCCTGCTATTGAACAGAAGCCTTACTGGTCACGTAAACAGTAGATGAACATACATTCTGTACATTACGTGTCTTGCCTACTGTGTTCTTACAACCAAGTCAGCTAGAGAAGAGAGGATAATAAGAAATCTTAAGAGAATATACCTGGGCCATACAGAAAAAAATCTGTGTGGTGCAAGGGTCAGTGTATAGGACACACGCCAGGTGACCTGTTTTGAGTTGCTAGAACGTACATATTTGATGCATATTCAGTTTTTGTGGTCCTGGTCTGGCTGGATGACAAAAATGTCTAAGTCAAGGGGCGCCTGGGTGGCTCAGTTGGTTGAGCGTCCGACTTCGGCTCAGGTCATGATCTCATGGTCTGTGGGTCCGAGCTCCACGTCGGGCTCTGTGCTGACAGCTCAGAGCCTGGCATCTGCTTCAGATCCTGAGTCTCCCTCTCTTTCTGCTCCTTCCCCGCTCCCCCCCTCACACAAAAATTTAAAAAAATTTTAAAAATGTCTTAAATGGAGACTGGTTCAAGTTAGTATTTCATCCTCCAATTTGGGGGAGTCCTAGAGCAGGGTGCAAAATCCGGGGTATGGGCGAGCTGGCCTCTCTCCTCCTGAGTTTCCTCAGCCACAGATGGAAAAGGGTGAAACGGTGCTCAGACCCTTCCCATTATTTTCATTTTCTGGGAGATTTTTAATCATCACGCAGCGCTGAGAGCTGCAGTGACTCTGACCTTTCTGACAGACTTTTGTGAGATGGGGCGCATCTACCTTTACGAAATGATTAACCTTTTATAAGACTGGGGTAATTATAAACTTAGGCCAGACAGCGGCTGTCAAAGTCCTGGCTTTGGAAGATCAGGTACTTAGTGGTTTCACAACACGGAAGGCTGGCTTGGGAGTCCAGAAGGCCCCCTGGGTTGGCCCTAGAGGAGTTGTTAATGAAGAGGTGATCTCGTGAGGTGGCCTCTTGGGCCTGGAGGCGCCCATAGGGCCAGAGCACTGCAACCTGGTTTGTTCTTTTGTATATTTTGGGCAGTTACCTGCTTCTGTAAAGGGATTTGGAATATTCATTTATTTGCAATCCACGCCTTCCTTTATTCTCCAGTTCCCCATTGGCAGTCTTTGGGCCAAATCGGCGTGTTTGCGTAGTCGACTTAATTCTTCAGTTTCACTGGTTTATTCGAAGGATTCAGTGGAAACGTGAGAGCAACGTGATATGGTAGGGTAGAAAGCATCCAGGTTCTGGAGTCAAGATAGACCTAGATTGAGAGCTTGGACACTTCTTTTTTCAAAATGTTTATTTATTGGGGGAGAGAGAGAGAGAAGAGGGGGGAAGGGGCAGAGAGAGGGGGAGAGAGAAAGAATGCCAGGCAGGCTCTGTGTCGGCCGTTCGGAGCCAGACGTGGGGCTCAGACTCACAGACCCAGGATATCGTGGGGATCTGAGCCGGAATTGGGGATTGGACACTCAACTGACTGAGCCACCCAGGTGCCCCTTGAGCACTTTTTAGATTGTGTGTCCTTAGGCCGATCACTGATACTTTCTGAGGGTCCCGTAAGATGGGGTGCGGGGTTACTGTGCAGATAAAGGAGAAAGAACACACACAGATGTCTTTCCTACTATCGTTGTACCCAACAACTGTTGTGCCTTTGGGCTCCTTTCTCTTCTTGAGACCAGAGGACCTGCTTTTATTTCTTTGTATTTTTCATGTCACCGCACACAGCGAGATGCATTCATATATCTGTGTCTCATTGTGCGTGGGGGGATGGGGGCCGGGCAGAGAGAAAGAGGGACAATCCCAGTCAGTCTGTATCCCGGTGTGGGCTCGAACTCACAAACCTCGAGATCGTGACCTGAGCCGAAATCAAGAGTCAGTCGCTTAACCGACTGAGCCACGCAGGTGCCCCGTGGCACAGTTTTATATACGTCGGGGTGGTGATAATGGAACTGGTGGCATCCCAACTGGCGAGGGGGAAGGAAGGTAAGATTGTTACCAGTGGTTCGGGTTTCTCTTCCTTACTTATTTAAAAGAATTTTTTTTAACGTTTATTTATTTTTGAGAGAGAGACAGAGTTGCGAGCAGGGGAGGGGCAGAGAGAGAGACACACACAGAATCGGAAGCAGGCTCCAGGCTCCAGGCTCCGAGCTGTCAACACAGAGCCTGACGTGGGGCTCGAACCCACAGACCATGAGATCATGACCTGAGCTAAAGTCAGATGCTTAACCGACTGAGCCACCCAGGCGCCCGGGTTTCTCTCCCTTATGAAATCAGGGACCGCTGTAGGGGGGACAAGTCCTCAACAGAGTCACATTTTCCCTTGCCTGTTGGCCTCGGCATCAGGGACCTCCTGTTTTCTCCCCTTTTGGGCCGGGTGGTCTGTCCAGCTCTGTGGTGGGTCTGCTGTGACATACCAGCTTTGGCACCGCACACGGTCCTTGGTGGTTGGGACGTCCTTTTTCACAGACCCAGGAGGCCGGGCCTCAGCGGCTTTGCCCTGTGGACTTGCTCTCTGTTGCAATTTCTCTTTCCAGGAAAACAGAATTCCTTAAAACATGCGTTGGGAGAGCTTTCTCCTTGTGGCCGGAAGGCCCTGGGGAGCCGCGGGCAGCGGGTTTGGGTTCGAGGCTCCCTGGGGGTTGAGGCCGCCGGACTGCGATTCCTCCCACGCTCTTGTCCTTCTACGCGTGGGCCGTCCTTGCGATCCTGGGTGAGTTTTTTCACTCTGGGGTTTTTAGGAGAAAGCTTTGTCATTCGTCATCACGTTCCTCATCCATCAAAGGTTAGAAGGAAAAGGTGGAATCAGTGGTTCGCATTTTTCTTTCTTCTGGGTAACTAGGCCCCCCGCCCCCCCAATCTTCCTGGAAATGAAACCGTTAGGAAACGCTCAGCCTGGTGTTTCTGGGGTGATTTTGGCACACGTAGGAAGACGGTGCTTTTTTGCCGACAGCCCTGGGTGGGTCCTGTGCCCCCCCGAGGTGTGGCTTACCCAGAGGTGAACAGGCATTTAATCATTTACGGGGTGCCTGGAGAATTTTATGGGCAGGAGCGCCTAGGGCAATGCAAAAAAAAAAAAAAAAAAAAAGGCCAGTCCTGGAGGTTTCCTAGCAGCCTCCTCCTCAGGCTTGAAGGCTTTGCTTCCCGACACGGATCAGAGCCGCCCCCAGTGCCAGTCGAGTGTCAGGTGGGGACAGAAGTGTTAGCTGACGTCCTCCCTTGGCATGTGCCGTGTTAACCGATCCGCTCAAACGTGGCCGCCTTTCCGACCATCCCGCCTTGCCCCCCTCAGCTGCCGGGAACATTAAAGGCCTTATTTGAAGGCAAGAATTACAGTAGCAATGATGCTGAACCAGGCAGGAAAACGGCGCTCGGTTGCATTGATAATTATTCCTGCTTCCAGCCACAACGCTGCGATTATTGAGGTTAAAATCTAGGGGCCGAGAGAGCCTTGAGGTCATCGCCAGCGCTGTCCTGCCTGGAAGGGAGGAGGGAGCGGCCTGGATTGTGTGGGGAGGGAAATTAAATAAAGGCTGGAATGCAGGAGCAGACCCTCACCCGCAGCCTGGGACAACACCGAAGTCCCGTGAACTCGGTGATGGGCACAGAGGCTGGGGGCTGCCCAGGGGCTGCGGGTTGGCTGAGCATTTTGCTGAAAACACCCCCCCCACTCCACCCCGTCTGTTTTTTAACGTGTGCACCGTCTGGTAGGAACCGAAGAGGTTTGGTTTTTTTTTTTTTTTTTTTAATACTTTGGGACATTGAAGTCTCTACTTGGGTTTGTGTTTTGGTAACCACATGTAACAGTGGTGGAATCTTTCTTCCCTCTGCTTTCTCTGAACTTTCCAGAGAGCGGGGCCCTGTCTCTCGGGGGATTAACTCCCCGTGTCGTTGGAGCACCCCCACCCTGGGTCAGCCTCTGAGTCTCTGTACACAGGATGTTTTCTGTAGCCCTTATCAGATGGTCTCGGAGATGCAGGGCGGAGATAGAGGTAACGTTTAACCCATCCTGGATTCCTTTCATGAGCGGGGGCCCAAGGTGAGCTCAGCCGCAGAGCCGAGGGAGGGCTTGGCTAGAGCCCCCGGCGCTGGGGGTCCTATCTCGCAGGGAGGCGTGGAGGCCTGCGGTGGGGCACCCAGAGGAGCTTCGTTTCGGTGGCTTACTTGACACCCCGCCCTGAGGCCAGCGTGGGGGTGTGGAGCCCGGGGAACCAAAGAGAAATCGAACAGACGATTCTTTCTTGGGTGTGGGCTGGATACTCCAATTCGTGGGATGTCCACACCGGTTTTCTCCTCCTTCCCTCCCTGGCCTTTGGGTCAAGGTGCTGGGTTGGAGCACGTGCCGAGGGCGGATTCTGGAAGGGAGCGGAGGCCAGCCCTGGGCTCTCTGCAGCGGCCCTGTTCCCTAGCAATGCTTTTGGATTAGAGGTTTGGATTAGAGGTGGAGGTTTAAACGGTTTGGTTTCTCCCCGGTTGAACGTGCAGAGACCTCTGGGAACCAACCAGGTTCTACTCTTCATTCAGCCCTACTCGAGTCCCTACTTTTAAGGCAGAAAGGACGGAAACAGAAGAGGGAGTGGCTTATCACAGTTTGTGAGTAACCAGCAGAGGTGCGCCCGCCTGTACCTGGTGCTGCGGAGGGTCGACCAGCACCCCAGATTTGGGCGGCTCTCTTCCAGAGGGCTGGCCATCTCTACTTTGCCTTTTCTTCCCTTATACCCCTTTATCCACGGCAGGAAGGGTAAGGAAAGTACCCCAACACAGCCACGGTCAGCCCTGTCCCCAGCAGGCCCGTGTCACCAGGGCCGAGGGGGAGCAGGGACAGGAGAGTGGATTGGTGCTGTGTTGCCGTGGTTTGCAGAGCGTTCCCCGGACTTCTCTGGCCATGACCGTCCCCTTCAGTGAAGGGATGGACCTTCTGGAAGCCAAGAGGTAGGAGCTCTTATGGTCTGGAAACCACCAGGCCCGGGCCCTGGAAGCAGCTCACCGTGGCATTTGGCCCACCCACTTCCAACATAGAGACTGTCCTTCTGGAGCCCGTGTCACGTGTCCGCTGGAAAACCACCCGGCTGAACGGACGTTGACTAATTCTTGCTTTTCTTCTGGCTGACGCCGAGGAGAAAGGTCGTGCCTCTTATGGTTGGGACATTCTTGTTGAGCATCAGACTGATCTCAGCCACTGGGAGTGACGGGACTGAGTCCATTTAGGCATCAGAAGGGGATCAGGAGTTCGTGTTTTCTCTGAGATGGCGGGTAGTTTACATACCCCAGCCACCCTTGCTTTTTTCCCAGGGGAGCTCCCAGCTCCACCCACGGCCATCCACCCCCCTGGGCAAAGACCCGTCTGTGACCACCTGGACCACTGGCATTTTGGCCCTTGCCAGGCGGATAACAGCAGTCCGCTTAGGAAGTTCCTCCCACACTCCGACCCCCCATTTCTGTTTTCATCTGAGCACACCTCTCCGATTCTTGCGACAAGCCTGTGAGCTGGGGCTAGCTGGACAGCCCCAAACTCAGAATTAGTTCTCTTGGGTGGAACCCCGGGTGTGGCTGTTTTTAGGTGGAGGTGACAAAAAAAAAAAAAGGTGTGGTATGTAGTTTGGTTTCGTGCGAGCCAGAGAGTTGGCCTCTCGGAGTTCGCTTGTTTGTTTATAAATGTGCTTGGATGAGGCTCTTTCTCCTCCCAGCCTGCCGGTCTCCTAGGTAAACTTAGAAGGAAGACAGATACTTCTCAGACTGTCACCGTGGGTGCCATAAAAGAGACATTTGGACAGCGGTGCCGGGGAGAGCCTTGTCCTGGCTCCACGTTGATACGAAGGGATTGCGGGAGCCTGGTCGCCAGGGGAAGGCGGGCTTTCTTCATTTAGCTTTTAATTGCTTTCTTTCACTTTTATGTATAAAAGATTGTCCATTTAATTAACTCAAGAATGCAATTTCAAAAACACTAATGCTTTACACATGATGGCTTTTAAAATAAAAGTAGCATTCTAATATTGCATAATGTTCTCCTATTCCCCCCCTTCTCCGCCTCCACCCCCCACCCCTCCAGTCTGTATTAACCTCTAGCAGCCAAGCGTCGTTAGGAGGAAAACGCTGGTCTTGGTGGCGGGGCCGCCTTGCCTGCTCTTTCCACTCTCAACAGTGACGGGGCAGCCACTCCTTTCTGAAATGTCACTTCTGCGAAGAGGAGGTGGTCCTTATTTACTCTCTTTTGGGGTCACGGGGCCTCTAGTCTTGTTGTTGCCTTAACAACAGTTATGGTGGAGGAGTGCCTGGGTGGCTCAATCGGTCGAACGTTTATCTCTTGATTTTGCCGAGGTCACGATCTCCCGGTTTGTGGGATCAAGTCCCCAGTCGGGCTCCGTGCTGATAGCGCAGAGCCTGCTTGGGCTGCTCTATGTCTCTGCCTCTTTCTCTTTCTCTCACTGTGAAAAATAAATAAACGGCCTGCTTACGATGTTGTGAATTCCCCACATCTCAGGTGTTCCTGCCGGAGGGTCCTCAGGTCCCAGAAGTCGACCCCTCATGTCAGCCCTCCTAGCCCAGTGCCCACTTAGATGGGTTTTTGAAAGTGGATTCCTGTTGACAAGTCTCTTCACCAGTCGGGCTTGGGGGGAGGGGCAGGAGTCCACACAGAGGTCCAAATGCCGCTGGTTAAGACAGCTCTGTTACCTGGTGTGGTGACCCCAGCCCCCAGGTGGAAGGGGTCCTGAGGATGTCCTTGGGTTTGTGGATAAGGGGGTGGAGCCCTGGAGGGGTCAGTGACTTGCCGTAGTTTCTCTGCCAGCGAGGGTGACGGCTTGAACGAGACCCTCTTACCTGTTCTCCTCATGCCTTCTTGGGTTTTCTCTGCTGGATTACGACCCGGGTCCTGGAGGGACCTCGAGAGTCGTGTGACTGACTGACTGGCCTCAAACTCTGCTTGTGTCTTCTTGATTATTTGGTTCTGGTGATGTCCGGAGAAGAGCTTTATGGACCTTGTCACGTGCCGTCAACCACTCTGTGTTTAGATCTAACTTAACTCTCAGATGAGCCCCGGTTCCTCCTGCTCTGGCCTCCTTGGCGACGAAGCGCCTGGTTGTTTGGAGTGAACAGACCCGGTGGGTCTGCCAAGGGCTTCTCCGCGTATCAGGACAGGTCACTTTTCAAAGGCATTCTCTCTCCCCGGCGTATCTTCTCCGAAGAACATGAGTTTTCAGCCCATCAAAGTGATGGTTAAAAATTTCCGCTGCTGAAAAACAATTGTGTTTTTTTTTTTACGTTTATTTATCTTTTGAGAGAGAGACAGAGTGCAAACAGGGGAGGGGCAGAGAGAGAGAGAGGGAGACATAGAATTCGAAGCAGGCTCCAGGCTCCAAGCTGTCTGCACGGAGCCAGACATGGGGCTCGAACCCACTAACCACAAGATTGTGACTTGAGCCAACGTTGGACACTTAACCAACTGAGCCAGCCGGGTGTCCCAACAATTGTGTTCTTTATTAGAAGTGACCGAAAGATTGTTTGTCTTCCTGTGGCTGGGTGTGGGACCCTTTCTCTCAGCCCTGTGATGTGGATGTGTGACATGCATTGTGGGGCAATCTGTACTCTTGAATCTCTAATATGTTGGTGAAAATGTCCTTCGAGAGAGATGTTTGTCCAGGAGGAGCAGAGCTAGACCGAGAGGGCTGGAGACCGTGTGCAGTGCGACAGGGTTTTTGTTGTTTTTGTTTCTGTCCCATTTGGGGAGATTTTCAAATTAACCTGGTGTGACTAGAGAACGTAGTGGGAGATTTGGGACTAGGTTTTGTTCTGTCCAGTAAGTCTACTTCGTAATCGGATCCCTCTCCCGCCTCCCACTTTCATTATGATGATTGTTGGCTTCTACTTAGGAAGTATTCATTGTAGAAGACTCTGCGAGGGTTTGCTGCCGGGGACCATTAATTCCTGGGTTCATTCATTGAGCTATTTAAACTTCTGTGGGTGAGACGGCAGCCCAGATGGCCTTTTGGGGCCAGCGTTAGCACAGAGACCCCAGGCCCTGACAAAAGGGGGCCCAGAGAGCAGCTGAGTGGACGAAATATTTGCAGCCATTAGAAAGTGGCTCACGAGCAAGGCCACCTGTCATCTCCAGCATCTTAGGAATCTTTTTTCTGGTCGTTTTCCTTTCTAGAAGAAGCCCAGTGTGACTCAGTGAGCCAGCTTCTGTGTTGGCAGGAGCAGTGGCAGAATCCTAGTGTTAGAGTGGGATCAGTGTCCATGTGTTCCTTTGTGGGTCTCCTCAGTCATAGCTGTCTGCTTCCTCTTTCTGGAAGGAGTTCTCTTTAACGTCACGGTGAAACTTTGAGCTGGTCTCCTGCCTTCTTCCTCCCTCTCCCTCCCTCCCCTTCCCTCTCGCCCTTCCCCACTCAACTCTTTTTTTTTCTTAATTTTTTAATGTTTATTTATTATTGAGACAGAAACAGAACATGAGTGGGGGATGGGCAGAGAGAGAGGGAGACACAGAGTCTGAAGCAGGCTCCAGGCTCTGAGCTGTTAGCACAGAGCCCGAGTGGGGCTCAAGCCCACGAACCCCGGGATCATGACCTGAGCCGAAGTCAGATGCTTAACAGACTGAGCCACCCAGGCGCCCCTCCCCACTTGACTCTCTACAAGACACCTAAGCTATTAGGAAATTGTCCATAGGGGTTGAGGAGGCTAGGTGGTGGTGATGGCTGATTTCTTTAGGTGTCAGGGAGCTCCTGGGGTTGACCACCTGTGGTGGGCAGGCTCAGCATTGGCACACATTACCTCATTCAGTCCCCACCACGGGCGTTTGGTGTTACAATTGAGACAACTCTTTGAACACCAGAGAAATTCAAAGAGGTTAGATAGTCAGCCCATGCTTTTAAGTTGGGTAACTGGAAATCAAACCCAAGTCTGCTAGTTGCTTAGCCTGTGTTCTTGCCTTCGTGGATTCTCTCTGTAGATTTGGGATAGACCGGATTTACTGTTGATGGGTAGACAAGGGCATCTGGCCAGAATGGCTTTGCCAAACTATGGTTGGCTTCTTCAGTGCGCCCGTCTCCTTTTGGGGCCGGAGGCTTGGATGCGTTTGCCGTCCTGAGGCAAGGGGACGAGGGAGGGGAGCCCATGGGAGGGGGTCAGGAGGAGGAAAGGGAGGGTGTGGGACGTGTCCCTTCTATCGGGATGTCTGTTCCTTCTTCTAGTGGAACTCACTTTGGCCTGTTAGTAGCTCTCCAGGTAAGTGTGGCTGTGTCTAAGGAACTCTGTGTCTGTGCTGACCTGGCCTTTTGGAAAGTCCTGCTTCCCCAGAAGTACCAACTGGCCTGTGCCGAGTCAGATCGGTTCTTTGTGCTTTGAGGTGTGGCGTCTTTGGCTTAGCCTGAAACCCTCTGCCGCTTTGCCCAGCATCCCCGACCCTTGAAGCCACTTCCTGTCCCTCTAGCCC
>PJEM01020141.1:0-14160 GCA_004023845.1 Helogale parvula
GGTCCATCCACTTTCCTACAAATGGCCATATGTCATTCCCTCTCATTGCCATGTAGTACTCCATCGTGTATATATACCACATCTTCTTGATCCACTCATCAGGTGATGGACATTTAGGCTCTTTCCATGTTTTGGCTATTGTTGACATTGCTGCTATGAACATTGGGGTACATGTGCTCCTATGCATCAGCATTTCTGTATCCCTTGGGTAAATCCTTAGCAATGCTATTGCTGGGTCATAAGGAAGTTCTATGAATAGTTTTTTGAGGAGCCTCCACACTGTTTTCCAGAGCGGCTGAACCAGTTTACATTGCCACCAACAGTGTAGGAGGGTGCCCGTCTCTCCACACCCTCGCCAGCATCGATAGACTCTTGATTTGTTCATTTTAGCCACTCTGACTGGCGTGAGGTGGTATCTCAGTGAAACACATCTTTTGGAACAATGCCTGGTATGTCTGACCACAGTAAAGCCCCTCAGTCTTCAGGTCCCTTTTAAGAATGTAACATGTGGGGAGAAGCACTGGGTGTTATATGGAAACCAATCTGACAATAAACTATTATATATATAAAAAAAAGAATGTAACAGACCCACTACAAAGCTGTAATCATCAAGACAGTATGGTGTCTTGATGGCACAAAAACAGACACTCAGATTAATGGAACAGAATAGAGAACTCAGAAATGGACCCACAAATGTATGGCCAAATAATCTTTGACAAAGCAGGAACGAATATCCAATGAAATAAAGACAGTCTCTTCAGCAAGTGGTGCTGGGAAAACTGGACAGCGACATGCAGAAAAATAAACCTGGACCACTTACACCATACACAAAAATAAACTCAAAATGGATGAAAGACCTAAACGTAAGACAGGAAGCCATCAAAATCCTCGAAGAGAACACAGGCAAAACCCTCTCTGACCTCGGCCACAGCAACTTCTTACTCAACACGTCTCTAGAGGCAAGGGAAATGAAAGCAAAAATGAACTATTTGGACCTCATCAAAATTAAAAGCATCTGCACAGCGAAGCAAACAATCAACAAAACTAAAAGGCAACCAACGGAATGGGAGAAGATATTTGCAAATGGCATATCAGAAAAAGGGTTAGTATCCAAAATCTATAAAGAACTTATCAAAGTCAACACCCAAAGAAACAAATAATCCAGTGAAGAAAGGGACAAAAAACATGAATAGACCCTTCTCCAAAGAAGACATCCAGAGGGTCAATTGACACATGAGAAATTGCTCAACATCACTCATCATCAGGGAAATAAAAATCAAAACCACACTCACACCTGTCAGAATGGCTAATGTCCTGGGAGGTCAGGATAATGTTAAGCCAAGATTCCCTTTTGCCCCCAGCAAAGTGTTATCATCGAGGCAGCTGAGCTCCTAGAGGGAGGTCACCCTGCCTGTTTTAAGGACTCATCAACGGGCTGTTGGCAGTAAGGGAATTCAGTTTTTCATTTGCTTTTGTTTCCCACATCTCCATGGCAAGCGCTTAAACCTCCTTACATCTTGATGAGAGTGATATTAGGACTCCAGGAAATGAGTCTATAGGTTTCTGGAGATTAGGCTACGGATAAGATTGCCTTTTTCTTACAGTTTACTAAGTTATCTGTAAACTGAAGGAGACTCCTGTCTGGCATGAATGTGATCTCTATCAGTAAACCATTTGCTTTCTCTCCTTTCCCCTGTTCTTGGGCAGCCAGGAGTGTCCAAGGAATATCACATGTATACCACCTGGGCGGGGATGGTGGTGGTGTTGCTGTTAGCTTGTACTTTGCCCTCAGCTTGCCCCACACTCCCTCATCACTACTATTCTTACTTTCTGATCTCATACTAATAAACTTTGGCCTGATGTTTGTTGATTCTGTTTTTTAGATTCTATATTGTTAATTTCTACCCTTATCTTTATTATTTTTATTCTTCTGCTGGTATTGGGGTCCTCTTGCTTCTCTGCTTCTAGTTTCTTTAGGTGCTCTGATACATTTTGTATTTGTACTTTTTCTAGTTTCTTGAGATAGGCATAGATTACAATATACTTTCCTCTTTGCTGCATCCCAAAGAGTTTGGATTGTTGTATTTTTATTTTCATTTATTTCCATATATTTTTAAATTTCTTCTCTAATTGCCTGATTGGCCCATTCGTTCTTCAGTAGGGTGTTCTTTAACCTCCATGTTTTTGGAGGTTTTCCAGACATTTTCCTGTGATTGATTTCAATTTTCTTCACATTGTGATCCAAAATTGTGCATGGTATGATCTCAATTCATTTATATTTCTTGAGGACTGCTTTATGACCCAGTATGTGATCTATCTTGCAGAATGTACCATGTGCACTCGAGAAGAATGTCAGTTCCCTAGCCTCAGGATGTAGAGTTCCAAATATATCTGTCAAATCCAGCTGTTCCAATGTATCATTCAGGTTCATTGTTTCTTTAGTGATTTTCTGTCTAGTTGATCTATCCATTATTGTCCATGGATTATTAAAATCTCTTGCAATTAGCACATTCTTATCAATAAGATTGTTTCTCTTTGTGATTGTTTTATGTACTTCTGTACCTCTGAATTCGGTGCATAGATGTTTATAATTGTTAGCTCTTCCTGATGGAGAGACCTGTAATTATTATATAATACCTTTCTTCATCTCTTGTTACTGTCTTTCCTTTAAATCCCACTTTGTCTGATATAAGTATGGCTACTCCAGCTTTCTTTTGACTTCCAGCCTCATGATAGGTATTTCTCCATCCCCTTACTTTCAATGTGATGGTGTCCTCAGGTCTAAAATGGTCGTTTGTAGACAGCAAATAAATAGATTTTTTTTTTTTTTACTCCACTCTGCTACCGTATGTCTTTTGATTGGAGTATTTAGTCCATTTACCTTCAGTGTTATTATTGAAAAATATAGGTTTAGAATCACTGTGTTCTCTGTAAGGTTCATGCTTGTGGTGGTTCTCTGGTACCTTGTGTTCCTTGTGACATTTCCCTCATAGAATCCCCCTTAGGATTTCTTGTAGGGCTGGTTTAGTGGTGATGAATTCCTTCAATTTTTATTAATTTGGGAAAACTTTTATCTCTTTTTCTATTCTGACAGACTTGGTGTATAGAGGATTTGTGGATGCATATTTTTTCTGTTCATCACATTGAAGATTTCCTGCCATTCCTTTCAGGCCTGCCAAGATTCATTAGATAGATCTGCAGCTACTCTGATAGGTTTCCCTTTGTATGGGAGGGCCCTTTCATCCCTAGCTGCTTTCAGAATTCTCTCTTTATCCTTATATTTTACCAGTTTCACTATGATATGTCGTGCCAAAGGTTGATTCAAGTTACATCTGAGGGAAGTTCTCTGTGCCCCTTGGATTTCAATATCTGTTTCCTTTCCCATATTGGGCAAGTTCTTGGCTATAATGTGTTTAAGTACTCCTTCAGCACCTTTCTCGCTTTCTTCTTCAGGAATTCCTATGATACAGATATTATTCCATTTGGTTGTATCACTCAGTTGTCGAATTCTGCTTTTGTGCTCCTGGATCAATTTGTCTCTCTTTTTCTCAGCTTCCTCTTTTTGTATAATTGTGTCTTCTAATTCACCTATTCTCCTCCCTGCCTCTTCAATCCGTGCAGTGGCAGCCTCCATTTTATTACACACCTCATTTATAGCATTTTAAAATTTGTCACAACTATTTTTAAGGTCCATAGTCATTGTAGCAATAGCTTCTCTGATGTCTTCTATGCCTTTTTTAAGCCAAGCCATTAATTTAATAATAATTGTTCTAAAACTTGTTCAGTTGTGTTGCTTATATCTGTGTGAGCAATTCTGTAGCTGTGACTTCTTCCTGGAATTTCGTTAGAGGGGAGTTCTTCCGTTTCATCATTTTGGCTAGTTTTCTGTCTCTTGTCAGTTATAAAAGCTTGTTATGCACTCTGCACCTGTGAATATTGCTATATTACTGGAGGCTCATTGATTGTCCAGGGCCTATTCATTCAGGAAATGTTCATTTAATGGTGTCCTTTTGTCTCTCTTGTTGTGCCCTTGGTTATTTTATTTCCCTACTCATAGTGATATTTGGGACTCTCCACCGTGTGTACTTCAGCTTGCTTCTTGAGGTAACCCTGAAAAGGAAAATACACAGATAAACACACAGGGAACAAAAGCACGCAAATGCACAGACACATCAAACAAGCAAACCAAAAGGGGGAAAAAAGGAAAAAAGGAACAAAAACAGTAAAAGACAAAGTATAGTCTAAAGGCATAAAACCAGAAATCCCAGCTACCAATAAAGAACAGGGTTGAGACAGTGCTGATGGAAGAGCATATACAAAGAGAGAAGTGACAGGGGTGGGGAGGAAGCGAAATTGAACATTGACCAGGCAGAGAGACTAAAAGTCTTAATTCAGAGAGAGAAAAAGGAGAATATTGTAAGATGCGAGGAGAAAAAAACAAAGATAATGTTACCAAAGAAACTATATAGTATGATAATTCCAAAGAAAGAGAAAGGAAGGTAGACACGGAGTTGTAGAATATGCATCAAGAGAATGGATTAAACGTGACTGCTTAAGCAAACCAATCACCAGAATGCCCAGTCTAGCGGAGAGGAGATAAGAATGAGATAAGGGAAAATATATCTGAATAGCAAAAATTGATCTAGAGTTAATTATAGCAATGCATCTATGCTGGTCTTGCCCTGGGCTCCCGTTAAAAAAAAAAAAAAAGGCAGGTCTCTAGGACAGATGGGCATGGTTTGGTGTAGGCAGGTCTTGCCTCCACCATAGGTCCCACAGGGAGCTCCCTGAGGCCCTACCTTGGTGGCTGTAGGGAGAAAAATGGTGACCCCCCCCTCAGTCCCTTCTTGAACCAAGTGTTGCACTCACTCTTTTGGGTCCAATCTCCCTGTGCTGTGGGTGTAGCCAAGATCGGGCAAGTTGTATTTCCCAAGCCCCACCTCATTTCTAGATCTTAGTCTATATGCACTTTAATGATACTGCCCAAAATGTACTCCCACAAGCTGGGCAGCTTCCTAGCCGGGGATCAAGTAGGGGAATGGGGGAGCAGTTTCTCCTGGCAACGCCTGTAATCAGGTTGCCTAGCCCAAGGAAAGTGCCATGGCTAGAGAAAGAATCTCTCTCTCTGAACGCCCTGCAGTTAGAGATGGAATGATAGGATCCCTCTCTGTCCTGGGCAGAGGTTTTTCTCTTCTCCAGAGAGCGGTTTCAGCCTCTCTTTCTCTTTCCCTTGTCTCTCCATGGCTCTCTGCTGAGGGGATAACTTGCCCCCTCCCCGTGCCTCCAGTCCCAGCCTATTTTTATCTTTACCAGTTCGTAATCACATACCTATGAGGCTGTCTTCTTAGTGGACTCTTTCTCTTTTCCTCCCAGACTCTTGTGGTTCAGTGTCGTATGACTTCAGTCCTTCTTTGTTTGAGTGGTGTGGGTGGGCGAAAAGAACAAAGCTCCCTACTTCGCCATCTTGCCTCCCTCTCTCTGTTAGTTTCTTCTGTTACTGTTTTTTTTATTTATTTATTTAGTTAGTTAGTTAGTTAGTTAGTTAGTTGTTTATTTGCCTCCCAGTGAGTTGTTTCAATATTTTTAGGACTCCATATTGAATTATTTTAGAGTCTTAGAATATATAATTTTGAATAGTTTTCTTTGTGGTTGCTGTTGGTATTACTTATAAGTATATATAACTTATAACTGCCTACTGCTGTTTCTGTTTTACCACTTGAGTAAAGTTTTGAAATCATGATTCTATTTATGTCACATTAGCTTCCCAATTTTTTTGTGGCCAAGTACATATAATGCTAAATTGATGTTGCTGACCATTTTTAACTGCACAGTTCAATGGAATTAAGCACATTCCCAGTGTTACACAGTCATCACCAACATCTATTTCCAAAACCTTTTTATCACTCCAAGCAGAAACTCTCTTAACCATTAAATAACTTGCCATTGACACTATTCCTATCCCAGCATCTACTATTGTCTTTACTTAATAAAAACATGACCATTTTAGGTACATTATTTAAGTAGAATCATATTTGTCCTTTTGTGTCTGGCTTATTTCACTTAGCATAATATCTTCAAGGTTCATCTACGTGGAAGCATATCAGAAATTCATTCTTTTTATGATGAATATTATCCCATGTATATATAACACATTCTGTTTACTTATCTTTTGAACATGAGGGTTATTTTCCCACAATTTGGCTACTGTGAATAATGTTGCAATAAACACAACTATCTGTTTAAGTCTTAGCTTTCAATTTCTTTGGGTAGACATCAAAGAGTGGAATTGCTGGAACTTGTGGTAATTCAATGTTTACCTTTTTAAGGAACCACCAGCTGTTTTCAAAAAAAACTGCACTATTTTACATTCTCATCAAAAATTCATAAGGGCTCAATTTTCTGTAATCTTTTTACATTTGTTATTTTCTCTCTTAAAATTTTTTTCAAATTTTTATTAAGTTTTAAAATTTTTATTCCAGTATAGTTTACAAAAGGATTATGTTAATTTAAGGTACAAAATATAGTGATTTAATAATTCGATACATTTCTCAGTGTTCATCAATCCCCCTCACCTATTTCACCCACGTTAGTAACCACCAGTTTTTTTCTCTATAGTGAAGAGTCTCCTCTTTCCTTCCTTGCTCTCTTTTTTCCTTCCCCTCTTTCTTGCTTTCTTTCATTCCCACTGGGTATTGTACAGAAACCAATTTGACAATAAATTATATTAAAAATACTTAATTCCAAAATAATTACCATACAGTGTTCTATTACTTTCAGGTGTACTATATAGTGATTCAACAATTCCATACCACATCCAGTGCTCATCACAACTGTATTGCTTAATCCCTGTCTCATATTTCAGCCATATCCTCACTCACTTCCACTCTAGTAGCCATCAGTTTATTTTCTGTAGTTAAGAGTCTGTATTTTGGTTTCTCTCTCTTTTTCCTTTGCTTATTTGTCGCGTTTCTTAAAGTCCACATGAGTAAAATCATACGGTGTTTGACTTTCTCTGACAGACTTATTTAACTTACCATTATACTCTCTAGCTCCAACCACATTGTTGCAAATGTCAACATTTCATTCTTTTCAATAGCTGAATAATATTCCATTATATAAGCATGTATTTATCATGTATATATGTATATATAATGTTTACATGTATAGAATATATGTGTTATGCCACATTTTATTTATCCACTTATCTATTGATGGACATTTGGGCTGCTACTGTAGTTAGGCTTTTCTAAAAAACATAGAGGTGCATGTATCCTATTGGATTAATGTTTTGTATTTTTATTTGGTAAATACCAATATTATGATTACTGGATCATAGGGTACTTCTTTTTATAACATCTTGAGGAAACTCCATACTGTTCTCCAGAGTGGCCCCACCAGTTTTCATTTCCAACAGTTCATGCAAGTTCCTTTCTCTACACATGCTCGCCAAGACTTGCTGTTTTTTGTGTTGTTTCTATAATTTATTGTCAAGTTAGCTAACTTTTAAAAAAAATTTAATGTTTTTATTTATTTTTGAGAGAGAGAGAGAGAGAGACAGCGTGAGCAGGGGAAGGTCAGAGAGAGAAGGAGTCACTGGATCTGAAGACAGGCTCCAGGCTCTGAGCTAGCTGTCAGCACAGAGCCTGACGTGGGGCTCAAACCTATGAACTGTGAGATCATGACCTGAGCCAAAGTCGGACGTTTAACCTACTGAACCACCCAGGCGCCCTCCCAAGTTAGCTAACTTATAGTGTATACAGTGTAGTCTTGGCTGCAGGAGTAGATTCCCATGACTCCTCATTACATACAACACCCAATGCTCATCCCAACAAATGCCCTCCTCAATGCCCATCACCCATTTCTCCCACCCCCAACCTCTCACCCCCATCAACCCTCAGTTTGTTCTCTGTATTTAAGAGTCTCTTATGGTTTGCCTCCCTCTCTGTTTGTAACTTATTTTTCCTTCTGTTCTCCCATGGTCTTCTGCTAAGTTTCTCAAATTCTTCATATGAGTGAAAACATATGATATCTATCTTTCTCTAGATAGACTTATTTTACTTAGCATAATACCTTCCAATTCCATCTACGTTGTTGCAAATAGCAAGATTTCATTCTTTTTCATCGCTGAGTAATATTCCATTGCATATATATATATATATATATATACTACTTCCTTTTTATAAAATTCTAGTCACATTTAATTTTTTTTCTTTTTTTTAAATTTTTTAATGTTTATTTAATTTTGAGAGAGAAAGCGAGACAGAGCATGAGCAGGGGAGAGGCAGAGAGAGAGGGGGACACAATGGGAAGCAGGCTCCAGGCTCTGAGCTGTCACAACAGAGCCTGACGCAGAGCTCAAACCCACAAACGGTGAGATCAAGACCTGAGTCGAAGTCAGACATTTAACCGACTGAGCCACCCAGGCGCCCCATTTTTTTCTTTTATAGTTTATTGTCAAGTTGGTTTCCATATAACACCCAGTGCTCATCCCAACAAGTGCCCTCCTTCGTGCCCATCACCCTCCCTTCCCCTCTCCCACTCCCCCATTAACCCCCGGTTTGTTCTCAGTATTCAAGAGTCTCTTATGGTTTGCTTTCCTTCCTCTCTTCAACTATTTTTACCCTTCCCCTCACCCATGGTCCTCTGTTAAGTTTCTACTGTTCCACATATGCGTGAAAACATATGGTATCTGTCTTTCTCTGCCTGAGTTATTTCGCTTAGCATGACACCCTCGAGGTCCATCCACTTTGTTACAAATGGCCAGATTTCATTCTTTCTCATTGCCATGTAGTATTACATTGTATAGATAAACCATATCTTCTTGATCCATTCGTCAGCTGTTGGACATTTTGGCTCTTTCTATGATTTGGCTATTGTTGAAAGTGCTACTATGAACATTGGGGTACATGTGCCCCATGCATCAGCACCTCTGTATCCCTTGGGTAAATTCCTGGCAGTGCTATTGCTGGGTCAGAGGGGAGTCCTATTGTTAAATTTTGAGGAACCTCCACCCTGTTTTCCAGAGTGGTGGCACCAGTTTACATTCCCATCAACAGTGTAAGAGGGTGCCCGTTTCTCCACATCTTCGCCAGCATCTATAGTTTTTTGACTTGTTCATTTTAGCCAGTCTGACCAGCGTGAAGTGTCTACCACTTCTTCTTTATCCATTTATCAGTTAATGGACATTTGGGCTCTTTCCATAATTTGGCTATTGTTGACAGCACTGCTATAAACATTGGGGTGCATGTACTCCTACAAACCAGCACTTCTGTATCCTTTGGATAAATTCCTAGTGGTGCTATTGCTGGGTCATAGGGTAATTTTATTTTTAATTTTTTGAGGAACTTCCACACTGTTTTCCAGAGTGACTGCACCAGTTTGCATTCTCACCAACAGTGCAAAAGGGTTCCCATTTCTCCACATCCTAGCCATCATCTGTTGTTTCCTGAGTTGTTAATTTTAGCCACTCTGACTGATGTGAGGTGGTATCTCAGTGTGGTTTTATTTATATTTCCCTGATGATGAGCAATGTTGAGCATCTTTTCATGTGTCGATTAGCCATCTGTATGTCTTCTTTAGAAAATGTCTATTCCTCATGTATTCTGCCCATTTCTTCACTGGATTATTTGTTTTTCAAGTGTTGAATTTGTTAAGTTCTTTATAGATTTTTTTTATACTAACCCTTTATCTGGTATGTCATTTGCAAATATCTTCTCCCATTCTTTGTATTCTTTTAGTTTTGTTGATTGTTTCCTTTGCTGTGCAGAGGCTTTTCATCTTTATGAGGTCCAATAATTCATTATTGCTTTTGTTTCTCTTGCCTCCAGAGACATGTCTAGTAAGAAGCTGCTACGGTCAAAGTCAAAGAGGTTATTGCCTGTTCTCTTCTAGGATTTTGATGGTTTCTTGCCTCACATTTAAGTTTTTCATCCATTTTACTTTTGTGAATGGTGTACGAAAGTGGTCTAGTTTCACTCTTTAATATGTTGCTCTCCAGGTTTCCCAGCACCATTTGTTGAAGAAACCCTTTTTCCATGGGATACTCTTTCCTGCTTTGTCAAAGATTAGTTGGCCATAGATTTGTAGGTCCATTTATGGGTCCTCTATTCTTTTCTACTCAAAATGTTCTGAATATATCTGTCAAGTCCATCTTGTCCACTGTGTCATTTAAAGCCATTGTTTCCTTGTTGATTTTCCACTTACATGATCACCGTGAGGTGTTAACATCCCCTACTACTATGGTATTATTATCAGTGAGTTTCTTTTGTTTGTGATTAATTGATTTATATATTTGAATGCTGCCACATTGGGGGTCAGTTATAGCATTTTTAACTTTGACCTGACTAGATTTTGGTTCTTTTATCTCTGCAGAAATGGATTCTCACCTGTTGTCTCTGTTTTTCTCAAGCCCAGCTAGTATAGTTCAGACATCTTAATTATATCTGCATTGACTAAATCCCTGACCGTCATTTCTTTCTGTTCTTTCCTTTGGGGTGAATTCCTCCATATTGTCATTTTGGAGGAAGAAAAAAATGGTAAAATAAAATTTGAAAATTAAAAACAAAACAACAAAAATAAAAAAAGGGGGAAGCTATATCCTAGGTGCATTTTGGTCTGCTTTTTGAAAGAAACTTGATAGAAAAGAGAAAAACGAGTAAGGAAAAAGAAGGTTTAAAATTTAAAAAATAATAAAATAGAATTAAAGAAAATAAAATATAATAAAAATATGCTCTTTCTGTATCCAGGAAAGAAAAAGAAAAGAAAAGTAAGAAAAAGGAAAACAACAGAAGTAAATTAAATGAACAAACAAACAAGCAAACAGTGAAACCTGAGTGAAGTTAGATCCAGTTTCCCCTGGAACTGAAACTTTTGCATCACATTATGGTCCACAGACCAAACAAGTGGAAGATATTTGTGTTGGTCTTCTGGGGGATCTGCCTGGAGGGTGCAGGTTGGAGAGGCTTGGAGTAACAGCTTCATTCTCCACTTGGTGGTGTTGCTTATTTCACACCTGCACACACCTGCATGCACACATACTAGGGGTGAAAAGGCTTCACCCTACTCTCTAGTCTCTGATGCCAGAATTCTGTGCCCTCAAAGACAGGCAATCAATCATCCCTCCCCTGTCTCAGATTTCTGTCCATTCCCTGACTTTACCTTGTCTGTGTCCAAGCTGTGTGCCTGCCAGGTGGCACCTCCCTCCAGAGTTTTATCTCAGATGGGGCTGTTTGAAAACCCCAAACTTCAGAGACGCTTGTGGCTTGGACCTGGGCTGATTCTCTGAGGGAGGGTCTCAGTAAGCATTGGCCAGGTACCAACTTGTCCCATAAAACATTCACTTGATCACACAGCAGCAGAGGCTCAGAGTTTATAGTAAATCACAACACACAGCTGGCGCCCGGTTTTACTGCACTCATCTGGTGTCTTTGTCCCAGTATTAGTAAATTTGGCAGCTCTCTGGGATCCACAGGTACTTTTGCCCATGGGGAGTCTATCGCCTCTACAAAATGTACTCCAACCAGGGTAACCTCTTCTCCCCATGTGGCAAGAGGACCCCTCAGACCACACTGCCTGCTCCTGAGGATTCACTCTACTTTCTCACTGGAGCACCGCCAGGCACTGAGCTCCAAAACTTCAGACTCCATGCTCTACTGTTTCTAGAAAACTGGCAGTATTGAAACCATCTCCTTTTTTTTTTTTTAACCATCATTGATTTCTGGGAACATATTTCTTATGCAGTCTCTGCGAGTGTTTTCACTCTTTCTCTCTCTTTCTTTCTGGCTACTTTCAGGAAGAGTGCTTTTCTTGCATGATCCTGGCGTGCTGCACTCTCCTTTCTTTTTTTCTCCCTTTCTTCAGAAATGACTACATACCCTCCACTGCTCTGAGGCTTTTCTCTCTCACAATTCACCTCTCCACACCATATGCCTGCGAAGTTCTCTGGCTCAAGTTATTCATATCGTTGTGTTAATTCTCAGGTCAATTTCCTAGGTGATCAAAATGGTTTAATGTGAATCTAGCTGTGTTTCAAGGACAGAAAAATCTCAGGGCCCCATTGCTACTCAGTCATCTTGACAGTCTTTGTTTTAAATTCTAGTTTGTCTTATATAAGTATTGCTACTCCAGCTTTCTTTTCACATCCATTTGCATGAGAGATGTTTCTCCATCTCCTCAGTTTCCACCTGCAGGTGTCTATATGTCTACAACGAGTCTCTTGTAAGCAGCATATAGATGTGTCCTTTTTTTATCCATCCTGTCACCCTATGTCTTTTGATTGGAACTTTTAGTCCATTTACATTCAAAATAATTATTGATACATATTTATCACCATTTCATTATTTATTTTGTCATTGTTTTTGAAGATTTTCTCTGATCTTTTCTTGTCTTTCTCACTTTTAATGGTTCCTGGTTTTCTTTACTGATGTATTTGAATTTCTTTCTCTTTATTTGCAAATTATTTTTTTAATTAATAGTTTATTACCAATTTGGTTTCCATATAACACCAAGTGCTCTTCCCCACAAGTGCCTCTCTCCATGACCATCACCCCCCCTTCTCATTCCCCCTCCCTCTTCAGCTCTCAGTTTGTTCTCAGCATTCAAAAGTCTCTCATGATTTGCCTCACTCCTTCTCCCCAACTCTTTCCCCCCACTTTCCCATTCCCATGGTCTCCTATTAGGTTTCGCCTATGAGTGACAACATATGGTATCTGTCCTTAATTAATTAATAGTTTTTATAATTTTTAATGTTTTATTTATTTTTGATACAGAGAGAGACAGAGCATAAGAGGGGGAGGGGCAGAGAGAGAGGGAGACACAGAATCGGAAGCAGGCTCCAGGCTCTGAGCTGTCAGCACAGAGCCTGACGCTGGCCTTGAACCCATGAACATGAGATCATGACCTAAGCCAAAGTCAGTTGCTCAACTGACTGAGCCACCCAGGCACCTCCTTTTTAAATGTTTATTTATTTTTGAGACAGAGAGAGACAGAATGTGAGCAAGGGAGGGGCAGATTGAGAAGGAGAGGTAGAAAGAGAGGGAGACAGAATCTGAAACAGGCTCCAAGCTCTGAGCTGTCAGCACAGAACCCAATGTGGGGCTTGAACCCAGAAACCAAGAGACCATGACTTGAGTTGAAGTCAGACACTTAACCGACTGAGCCATCCAGTCGCTCCTAATAGGTTTTGATATATGGTTACCATTAGGTTTAGATATAACCACTTCTGCATATAGTAGTCTATATTAATTTGATGGTCGTGTAAGTTTGATCCCATTCTTTACTTCTCTTCTCCCTCGTGTTTTAGGTATATGTTGCCATCCTTGTATTTTGTGAGTTCCTGGACTGATTTTTTACATAAATATTTATTTTTACTGCTTTTTTCCCCCCACCTTTATATTGTCACTTTGGGTCTCTCTTTTCCACTCAAAGAGTCCCCACTAACATTTTTTATAAGACTGGTTTAGTGGTTACAAAGTCCTCCAGATTTTGTTTGTCTGGAAAAGTCTAACTCTCTTTCTATTCTGAATGATGACGTTGCTGGATAGAGTATTCTCGGCTGCAGATTTTTCCCATTCAGCACCCTGAACCTATCATGCCATTCCCTTCTGACTTATAAAATTTCTGCTATGAAGTCCCCTGCTAGCTTTATGGGGTTTCCTTTGTATTGGGTTACTTCTTTTGTCTTGCTGCTTTAAAATTTTTTTCCATCAGTACATTTTTTTTCCATTTTCCATAATATTTTATTATCAAATTGTTTTCCATACACCATCCAGTGCTCTTCCCCTTAAGTGCCCTCCACCATCACCATCACCTCTTTTCCCCCATCCCCCTTCCCCTTCAACTCTCAGTTCATTTTCAGCATTCAATAGTCTGTCAAGTTTTGTATCCCTCTCTCTCCACAGCTCTCTCTCCCTCCTCCGCTCCGCCTGGTTCTCCGTTAGGTCTCTCTTGTTTTCCTGTTAGAACTATGAGAGCAAACATATGGTTTCTGTCCTTCTCTGCCTGGCTTACTTCGCTCAGCATGACACCCTCAAGGTCCATCCACTTTCCTACAAAAGGCCATATGTCATTCCCTCTCATTGCCATGTAGTACTCCATCGTGAATATATACCACATCTTCTTGATCCATTCGTCAGGTGATGGACATTTAGGCTCCTTCCATGT
>PJEM01020142.1:0-14158 GCA_004023845.1 Helogale parvula
GAGTAGAAGGTAGAAGATGCACTTAGAAATAAGAAGAACTCATTTCATTTTGGCAAGAGAAAAGGAGAAATGGGGTGTGGGTGAAGCCAGAGTTGATGTTCCGCCAGTAGGATGGCAAAGGGGCAGGCTTTTTTTTTTTAATGGTTATTTATTTCTTTGAGACAAAGACAGAGACAGAGCATGAGCAGGGGAAGGGCAGAGAGAGAGGAAGACATAGAATCTGAAGCAGGTTCCAGGATCTGAGCTCTCAGCACAGAGCCCAATACAGGGCTTGAACTCGTGAACCGTGAGATTATTATTTGAGCTGAAGTTGGATGCCCAACAGACTGAGCCCCACGGGTGCCCCAAAGGGGCAGGCTTCTCATGAACCTCTGTGAATCAGAGGAAAGAGAGTAGGGCTGGTAAGCTTGGCATTTGGAGGAGAATGGAAAGGACTCGGCAATGTTGGGTGCCTAGTTTATTAGAAACCCTGAACTTGTATGTCAGCAATATGTAAGGCTGATGGTTCTTAGCAGAACATTAAGAAATGTGAAAAAAGTACTTTCTAAGCATGAGATTTACATTCTTCATACCATGTTGTTAGATGGAGTCAAAGTTGGGGCACCTGGGTGGCTCAGTGGGTTAAGCGCTGACTTCAGCTCAGGTCACTATCTCACGGTTCAGTTTGTGAGTTCCAGCCGTGATCCAGTGCAGAGCCTGTTTAGAATCCTCTGTCTCTCTTTCTCTTTCTCAAAAATAAATAAACATTAAAAAAAAAAGCATTCAAAGTTGAGTAGCTATGGGAAGCACTGGGTGGGGGGGTGGGCACAGCTGCAAATTAACCAATGAAATCCCTTGTAAATACATCCTCTACATCCAAAACAAATCAACAAACTTAATATAAAGACATTAATAATAACTGTCAACAGCCTACATGTTTAAGTGCGTAAAAAGTAAATTTTCTATCCTTTTACAATTGTGTCTTCCTGGAAATGATGCAGGAACTCCCTCCCCTGTATTTGCAGAGAGAGGTTTACAAACATGTTCCAGAGACTGAGATTCTCTCCATTCCCACAGCCATTCAGCCCCATACTCATTGCCTTTCTGGTTTTGTAATGAGTGACTTAGTATTTGCAAAGATGCAATCTGAACATTCCGAAGTGGAAAAAAAAAATGTAAGGAACTGAGGGATTTCCCAGGATGCAGGACTCTTGGTGCTAAAACCTGGAGTCCAGGCAAAAGGGGAGGGTTGGTCACTCCATTGCTCTCTCCTTTACACTGATTCCTACCTAACTCCTTTATTGGTGACAAGTGCTTCCTCTCATGTGGCCTGAGACACTAGCAGAGTGCCAGGCTCCAGGTGGGAAGCCAACATGGTGAAAGGAGATACCAAGACTCATTTGAAGGCTACAAATTCTTCTATTAGCTTCCTTCTGCTCTATCCGGCCTCTTACTGCAGTGGAGGGGAGCACCCTCAAAGGGTTAACTCCGAAAACCCCTGTCCCCTTTTTTCTTTGATACCCCTGTTCCTTTGACTTATCTGTTCTTGATTTTTTTTTTTTTTTTGTCTTGGGGCTCCTGGCCCGAAAAGGTTTCCTCCCTTCCCAAACCACATTTCTTTTCTCCTTTCATCCTCAGATAAGATAAACTAAATCAAATACATACCTTAAGTTATCAGGCCAAAGCACTTTTTGATTAAAGACTTTTAAACATCTCAACACAAAAAGGGTCCTTTGCTCTTTAGAAACGGAGACCACCACCTGACCTCTTCTGCCCTTGGACAATAGAAGCCAGGTATTTATCAGGAGGAAACTCTGCTTTCTTCTTTATTCAACATTGTGCTTTGCATAGAAGCCAATTTTAAAATGATCAACAGATGAAAAGTCACATTCTTGAGGGAGAACAGAACAGCACTTTGTATAATAGGCTGAAGAAGGAGTTTCATCTGTATTAAACCCTCCCTCCATGTTTGTCGATTTGATGAATAAACGAAGACAAATCAGACTTTTTAATGATGGAAAAATTTCTACTTGGCAACCCCTATTATTTTTCCTGCCTTCACTAAAATTTGGCAAGTAGGTATATTGCAACACTAGGTGTAAAGCTCTGGGTGGAGGCTGTGGAGTGTACCCGGACAAAGTAAAGCAAGGCCTTTGGTGTCATAACCAGCTATCATCAATTGGGAGAATGTGGTAAGGTGAGGAAAGAAAATTACAGAGCAGAGTACTTCAGAATGCCTTTTCCAAAATCACATGGCGAGTCAATCCAATTATAAAATAGAAAGGAATTAAACGTGTGTGAAGGACCAGAGAGAGAAAAAAAGGGGAGTGAATAAATTCTACTGAAATTGTAAATTCTCCTGTAGAATCTCCAGATTGCTTTCCATGGAAAACATGATGGCTCATGTTTTGGTGGCTTTTAAAAGTTTTTCTTAGGTTTCATGTGGCCCATCCTCTGGGCAGAGTCACATGCAAGAGAAACATGAATGTGACTTCCAGAGACAGCTCTGGAAGCCTTGAAGATTACTGTGCATCTTTGATGTTGGTGTTTTTAGAGCCAGACCAAATATATGGCCCCTTACAGAAAGCATCCCTGAATCCTCCTTGGCCATCGTTCTTCTTCCTAGAGCTCTGTACTCACGGCAGCCCCTAAATGACCCGGTACTCAGCCTACTCCCCACAGCAGTCCCTCTCCAACCCTTCCTTCACCCCTTGCTCTTTTCCCAGCCGCACAGACCTGTCAGGATTCTTGCTCCTAATTGCCGACTCTCCCAGCCAGCCTGCTTTACAACGCTGGAGAACTTCATTTATTCTCGTTTCCCACAGAGCAGAGTTTGTAGAGTCCTCTGGGAAGGGTTGTTCTCTCCTTTTGACTGATGTGGGAAAAAAGACTATGGAACATTTCTGGCAAATAAAGTTCTCTACTTTGTTCTACTTGCATTCCTTAGTAGAGATAATTCTCTCTGGGGGCATATGGGGCTCAAGCCAGCGTAGAAGTGAAATGGAAGTTAAGGGATGAAGTGGCATTTGTTTTTCCATTCGTCAGTCCACCTGTGACAGCTGTATAAGTTAAAATGAGAATCCCTGCACCATCTGTGTTAAGATATGCTCTCACGGAAGGGCAACCTACACAAATCTTGTCTTTTCCCCACGAAGCCAATGTTACAGTTCTCATGTTTAAGTCAGTTCTTGGCTTCCCACCATCCCCATTCTGACTGTCTTGGGCCTTTCCAAATGTCATTTCCTCTTACCTTAAGCCTTGATAGAGCTGACCCCCAAGCCAATTTGTGTGACTGTACTCTTAAGGCTGTGCACATAGTTTGGCCCAATATCTATCTCCATTTCTAGGACTCTGCTAAAGAAATAATCAGAGATGTAGGGCCACCTAGTTGGCTCAGTCATTTAAGCATCCAACTTCAGCTCAGGTCATGATCTCATAGTTTGTGGGTTCGAGGCCTGCATACGGCTCTGTGCTGACAGCTCGGAGCCTGGAGCCTGTTTCAAGTTCTCTGTCTTCCTCTTTCTCTGCCCCTCTCCTGCTCATGATCTGTTTCTCAAAAATAAACAAACATTTAAAAAAATTAGAAATAATCAAAGATGTAGAAGAATATTTATACCTAATATAGATTTACTTATAATAGTGAAAAAATGGGTACAACCTAAATGTCTATAAATCAAGAAATGGCTTAAAATTTCTGATAAGTTACATGATAAAATATGTATCTATCAGAATGCTAATATCAAAGGATAGTCAACTACATAAAATGTTTCTAATTCAGCTTTAACTAAAAATCATGAATAAAAATTCTACTTGAAGTATGATATCAATTTTGTATGTAGACATATATATATATATACACACACACCGCACAGACATAACAACCACACACACAATTTGGTTGCTCCTGGGTAGTAGAAATATAGGTATTTCTTTTTCTGCATTTTTTCATGAGCATGTATTTATTTTACATCATAAGTGAATAAATTTTATAGTAAAATAAATGAAAAAAGGAAGTTCTTAGCATAACAACTGATGAAAAGGGAAGTTTGGAAGGATACTTAACAAATGGAGTGTCGGGGCTCTTGGGTGGCTCAGTTGATTAAGCGTCTGACTCTTGATTTCTGCTCAGGTCATGATTTCACAGTTTGGGAATTCGGGTCCCACATCAGTCTCCATGCTGACCGTGTGGAGCCTGCTTGGGATCCTCTCTCTCTCTCTCTCTCTCTCTCTCTCTCTCTCTCTCTCTCTCTGTCCCTCCCCTGCTTGTGCTCTCTTTCTCTCTCTAAAAATAAATAAATAAACTTAAGAACAATACGGCAGGACACCTGGGTGGCTCAGTCGGTTAAACATCCAACTTTAGCTCAGGTCATGATCTCATGGTTCAGTTCATGGGATGGGATTCTGTGTCAGCAGGCTCTGTGCTGACAGAACAGAGCCTGGAGCCTGCCTCGGATTCTGTGTCTCCCTGTCTCTGCCCCTCCCCCACTCACACTCTGTCAGGCTCTCTCAAAAATAAACATTAAAAAAATAAATAAAAATATGGAGTGGTTAAATAAATGAAGGTACATTCATATGTCCCATCTCCACTAACAGCTACACCTCCTGCTCCTGGCTCCTAAATATGTAGGAATGTACTCAGTCACTCAGGCCCAGAACCACTCCCAGAATGCTCCTCTCTGCCCTCTCATGATCCTCCTGCTGCCTGTGATGTTGTGACCATTGACCTCTTTCTTACCTGCTTGGACGTGACTGCTTGCATTTCTTCCTTGTTTGGAGAACCCTACTTCTCCTGCCTTGTAGTTTAGTAGAATTGGCCGCCCTGAACTCCACTAAGTGTAGTCCTCAGATACCAACTTTGCCAATCAGGTACTCTATCCCCCCAGCCACAGGGGTTGGTTCAGCTCTGGCAACCAGAAACCCTGCTGGTAATGTTCTTCAGAAGCTACAGGAAAACTGCTATTTCCTCCTCTAAGATCAAGATCTACAAAGATAAACAAGAGAGTCCTATGATGAGCTTTCTTTCAAGAAAAATCCCCATATTGTCCATAGTGGAGAGAATGATACCACACAGATGGAAAGAGATGAGAGATAACTAATAAGAAAGTCCTAAGGACATTGTTTGAGCTTTTGTTACTGTTTCAGCAGTAACGGAAATTGTTTTTATTTTCCTCAGTTAATAAATTTCTGCCTTTTCTCCTTCCCTTCATCCTTCCTTGCTTATCTGTTGTTAATTTTTTTTCTTAAACTTGTTGGAGAAAGGGTTCTGTCACTCATAACTAAAGAGTTCTGTCTTAAATAGTTACCCTACTTTGGATGTGATGATCTGGCTTTTGGAAGCAACCACTTTCCTTTTGCATGCCAACTAAGTCTGTACTCTTTTTAGAGAAACTCTTGACTTAGAGGACATGGTTTTATATACAATTTTCCCCTCTATTTCTGGATATTTCTCTCTTTATTGGCTGGAAATTTCTTTCCTCCCTACCAGTAAGAGAGAGAGATCAGACAAATATCATTTAAAAGCACTAAAAATGTTTTGAAAGCATCGTTAATGACATAAAAAGATTCTCTTGTTAATGACATAATGACCTCAATTATTTTAAGTATATAATAGCTAGTCACAGAAAAAATACTAGAAGGAAATATATCAAAATATTAACAGTGAGCTGTAAGATTATGGGTGATTTACACATTACATTTTCTAATTTTCTAAATGGATATATAATTATTTTGTGATTAGAAAATAATAAAAGTTATTAAAATAAATACACAAATTATAATACTTTCATCCAAAGGACAATTTTGTAGTCATTAGAAAGAATATTTTGAAGACATTCATAATAGAACAGTTAGAGGGTGGACAAAACTGTATATAGCACTGATCTCAACTATTTTAATTATAGATGTGTAAATAGATGCATAGGAAATTACTAAAAAAATTGCTTCAACATGTTAATAGTCATTACCTCTGAGTTTTGAAATCATGGTTGGATTTTGGTTTCTTTTCCAACTTTCAGAATCAGAATTCTTTTATAATTGTCATAAAATAAGGGTACCTGGATGGCTCAATTGGGAGAACACACAGCTCTTGATCTTTGGGTCATGAGTTTGAGCCCTATGTTGGGTGTAGAGGTTACTGAAAAGAATAAAAACAAAAACCTAAAAAAATTATGATAAAGCAGTAGAATGTTACTTGGTGGAGAATAGGTTTGAGAAGGCAACTCTTCCTCCCTCCTGCCCCTTTGATATCAGAAGCTCTACACCTTTCCTCCTTTTCCCTGGTCAGGAGCTGACATCCTCTCCATCTTTGCTGAAGGAAGGAGTAAATGGGGGTCAGTTTCTATTCTGGGCAGAGACTGAGGCTTTGTAAACTTCACAGAGATGATTCTGTCTACTTACAGCCCAGTTTCCCCCGCTTTATCTCCCAATTTAGCTATACCACACACACACACACACACACACACACACACACACACACACATTTGTTTATTTACCAACAATTAAAGCAGAATTTCTCAGAAAGGAAGGAACTAAATCTGGCAATGTAGTACAAGAAAAATATTTACATAACAGGTCTTGAATGTAAACCACGTTTTGCATTGTGCTAAGTATTTTATGTACATTTTCTCATTTAATCTTTTTAAAATCTCTCTGAAAAAAATACCATCATTTCCCCTGATTAATAGATTAGCCAAAGAGGGTCTTAGAGAGTTTTAAAATAACGTTACCAGTTCACACAGTCAATAAGTGGTAGGAGTGGAATTAAACCAAGGCAATGTTACTCTAGGGCCTGTGTTATTAGCCGGTTATATGGCAAGCTGTGGTAATAGACACCACGATTTTTGTATTAACTCTAATGCCTTCTTAATTGAGAATTGGTGAAACCCTTGCAAAAAGTGGTTAGGGAGATATTTCAGTTATTTTTCTGTGTTCATTATTGTCTGATTCTGTACCATCTATATAAGATGCCTAACTGATACACAACAGAATGAAGACTTCTTTGGCTCTAGGATGTTAAACATAATTGTAGGAAAAGCTCAACTTATCTGTAATTGATTGGAGCTCAGACTTTAAATACAGTGTTCAGCAGTTATGTGTGTAGTTTTAGATATTTCTGCTCCTACCAGCTACTGTATCGATCTGTGTAGGAAAAGAAGATAAGGAAGACTATTCTCTAAAGTGCGCCCTGTAAAGCTCTGGATATGTTTTCTGTCTTTCCCTTACTTTGTTCTGTGTTGCTGGGGTATGGATCAGTTTAAAGGTCATCTCGGATTTTCTGTTTGTTCGTTTTTTGTTAGGGAGCAACACAGACTTTAAGACTTTTCTGAATAGGTGATCTCCATGTTGACAAAATTATTGCTAATGCGGTGCTACTTTTGAGGACTCTGATTGGAGTTACCATGGTTCTGCCCTTTGACTTTTTCATATCCATAAGGGTAGGAAACCTACTCCAAGCAGCTGGGAGGAGCAGAGTCGTCAGTGCAGAGCCAGGGAAGGAGCTGTCAGAGAGGTAGGGGAAGCGGGGGTGGGGGCAGAACCAGGGGCTCCTCCAGATCACTAGAGACTAGAGAAAGGAATGTTATAAGGTTAAGTGTGCATGGTGCTGGGGTTCCTGGGTTGCTTAGTTGGTTGAGCATCTGACTCTTGATTTTGTCTCAGGTTATGATCCCAGGGTTGTGGGTTTGAGCCCTGCATCAGGCTCTGTGCTGAGCATGCAGCCTGCTTGGGATTCTCTCTCTCCCTCTCTCTCTACCCCTCCCCTGCTGAGGGGGAGCATATGCTCTCTCTCTCTCAAAATAAATAAACATTAAAAAAAAGATGATCAATGGTGCTAAATGTTGAAGACTGGTAAAGTAGCTAAAAACTAAGCAAAGAATGTTGACTTGGGCAACAGAGTAGGTCATTTCTGGAGCAGATTCAGACGAGAGGTGGAAGTAGAATTCAGGCTGCAATGTGGCAAGGAATGAGTGGGAAGTAAGGCCCTGATGATACCAAGCATACTCGTCTATCTTTGTCAATGAAGGGCAGAGGGAAGTTTAAGCCTGTCACAGAGTTGAGGGAAAGTGTGTGTGTGTGTGTGTGTGTGTGTGTGTGTGTGCATGCACACATTTGTGCAGGAAATGAGACAGCTGGGCAGGTTTATAAATTGAGCAGGAGACAACACATCAAAAGAGTGGAGAGAAGGATAATCACTACCATTACTGAAAACTTACTGTTCTAGGCACAGTGCTAGGTGAGGGGACATATGAAAATGCCTTCATATTATTTGTCTCATTTAATGCACACAGCAACCTTGGGAGGAAAGTGAGGCTCAGAGAAGGTGAGTCATTTGCCCAAGATCACACAGCTATTATTTTGGCAGATGAAACAGACAGATCTGACTACAAAGACATAAATTCTATTTATGAAAGAGAGGGAAAAGAGGAAAGGATATTTAGTGCAGAAAGGTCCTAGAGGAGGGAGTTGAAGTTGGAATAATAAATATGGGTTAGTAAGACAGAGGTCATATTTACCCCAGAAGCAAATCCTGTAAAAAGGATTAGAACTTCATTTTATTTCCTGGATAAAAATAGCCAAGGTAGCTGGCATATGTATTCAGCTAGGTTCCTAAGAGACCATTGATAATTCCTTGTCTTATACTGTTTTTATTCCTATATTGTGTCTGGCTTTGGTCATCACCAAAATGATCTCAAATTGTATCCTGTGCGCTTGCCTGACCGTGCACTCCTATAGCTCTTCCTTTTACCTGGAATTCCCTTCTTTATCTATTTATGAATATAAAGACGGACCCTACTAGTTAACTGGCAAGCCATATGAAATAAATACTGAGTTTGAATGAATCCCATTTGAAGATTTGGTCTTTCAATTTTTATCTACTAGACTGTTGTTAGATTACGTTGGCTGGGGCATGTGAAATACAAGAATTTTTAAATAAGGACCCCTGAAAGATGAGCAACACGTTACAACTGAACTTTTGTTTCACCTAAGCCATTCTAGTTGAAATTCGTGACCCACTTTATCTTATGTTCTGTTGCCATAGCACTTAGGTTAAATGTGTAACTAAAGAAAATTGATTTCCAGTGCAAATCTTAATTTTTATTGTGCCCTGCAGTGCTGCATAGATGATGTATGTATGATAAGTCTCACATTTAGAAGATTCCAGGGGGAGTTAATGTATTATGGCTTCTATCCATGGATATTAAGATAATATATTTTCTGTAGATGTGTATCATTTTCTTAAAAAAGTGAGTTTATGAATATCCTTAGGCAAAAAAGAAACAGGATTTTCTGACTGCTTCAGAAGCAGTCTCCAATTTACATGGGTCAATCAGTATTTGCTAAAAAGGAAAACAATGTTTATCTTGGAAACCATAAACCTCATGCTCAAAGATAAATGCTTGTCCTTCAAATGTTTTAATGCCTCATTTGATGTAAAAATCTGTTCTACAAGGGCGCCTAGGTGGCTCAGTTTGGCGTCTGACTCTTGATTTCAGCTCAGGTCATGATCTCATAGTTAATAGGTTTGAGCCCCGCATCAGGCTCTGTGCTGACAGTGCAGAACCTGCTTGGAATTCTGTCTCTTCCTCTCTCTCTGCCCCTCCCCTGCTCTCTCTCTCTCTCTCTCTCTCTCTCAAAATAAATAAACAAATAAACTTAGGAAAAAATCTGTTCTACAGTAAAGTGAGCGATTAGAGTTCTAAAGACCCTATCTTTATTTAAAAAACAAAAACCAAAAAACCCAGCTGGCAGACATCTTCAATCGGTGCAGGGTATGTGTTTCATGTGTGGGAGAAGAGGCCTGGCCAAGTCTACAGGGCCAACATTCCCCAGCATTCTCTATAAAAGGGGACATTTCTTTCTGAATGATGAGGCTTTTTTCATGACACCTGTGATACTGTAATTTCCTAACTGTGGAGAGCAGATGAAAATGTCTTTTGTTATGTTAATGACTTTTAGAAAAGCCGCTAGGTAAACCAAGAATGGGGGCTGCCTGCTGCGGAACCAATCATGATTAGAGGGTTAGACCTACCGTTCAGTCCCACCCCCCTGACCTCTGGGGACAGGTGAGGGGCTGGAGGTTGAATCAATCACCAGCAGCCAATGACTTAATCAACTGTGCCTGTGTAATGGAGCCTGCGTTAAAAACCCAAAAGGAGGGGTTTGAAGAGCTTCCAGGTTGGTGAACCAGAACTCTTCCAGGAGCCAGACCGTAAATCCCTGGGGGCTGAAGCTCTTGTGTTCAGGACCTTGCTCCAGGTATTTCTTCTTCTTGTTCATTTGAATCCTTTCATATCCTTTGTAATAAACTCGTAATCTAGTGAATAAACTGTTTTCCTGAGTTCTGTGAGCTGCTCTAGCCAATCAGTCAAACCTGAGGAGGGTGTCCTGCAAACCTCCCAGGTAGAGCTGGTTTGGCGTCTGCAGGGGGGGGCAGGCTTCTGGGGCTGCGCCCTTAACCGGCGGGACCTGGCACCATCTCCACGTTGATAGTGTCAGAATTGAGTTCACGTTTGGAACACATTGGTCAGTGTCTGAGAAGTGAGTTATTTGCTGGGTGGTGTGGAAAAACACACACATTGTAGCACCTTGAAATATTTTTTCCCTATATTGAATCCCTTCAAGTCTCCATAAATCTGGGAATTTATGGGGCAGATTACCCCCCAAACATGTTGTGTTTGGCTTACACAATTTACTTATTGCAATTATAAAAGGGAAAAAAAACCTATTTCTTTCTACTCTCAACACTTCTGACACCAGTGTGTGGGTTTTCCACACTAAGCGATTCTCCAATCTTCAGTGGACACCAACTAGGTGTCCTACAGTTTCACTCAGTTCTGTCTTTTTCAAGTTTATTTATTTATTTTGAGAGAGAGGGAGAGAAAAAGAGCATGAGAGCAGGGGACGGGACAGAGAGAGAGGGTGAGAGAGAATTCCAAGCAGACTTCGTGTTGTCAGGGCAGGCTGTGGTGGGGCTCCATCCCACAAACTATGAAATCATAACCTGAGCCAAAATCAAGACTCAGATTCTCAACCAACTGAGCCACCAGGAGCCCCTCACTCAATTCTGACACTAACTGCCTGGAGTTAGACCTCACAGGTGAAAGGTTGAGTCTCATAAGACTAACGCCCACACCAGATGCTAATCTCAAATCCTATGCTGTCATCTAAGCTTCTGATCAACTGGCTAAAATCAAGGGCTCCCACAACTCCCTCCTCCAGTTTGATAATATGTAAGAACGACTTCCAGAACTCAGGACATTGCTTTACTTATGATTTAGTGCTGTATTATAAAGGGTACAACCCTGAACACTCAAATGGAAAAGATGCTAACAGGTAAAGCATTCAGGCAAAGGGACAGAGGTACAATGCTTTCCTGGGCACCCCACCTTCCCAGCAGAGGCTCTCTGAACCCAGAGGTGGTGGTGGAGGAGTGGGGCTGGAAGTTCCAATCCTCTAGTCTAGAGTTTGGTTCCTAGAGCCATAAGCCTCCATTCTGGAAAAGCCAGTGTATTAGCATAAACTCAGGTATGGTTGAAAGGGGCTTTAAAAAAACGAGACCCTCCTCTCCCCGCATCACTTAGGTAACTCTAAGAATTTTAGGAGTTCTGTGTCAGGAAGCTGGGCAGAGACCAAATATATATATTTTTTATTATGTCAGGGCTACTTGTCTGGATCTTGTATGCATTTGATCTTGTTACCTTTGCCTTGAATAGTTTGAGGAAGAGGCAATAAATAGATATGTTGAATACAATTATTCATGTTTTCATTTGTATGTAAAATATGTTTATATTGTTTATTTTACTGTATTTCTAATTTGTTTTCACTTTTGAAGTGTTTTAATTTATTATTATTTTTTTAAGTTTATTTATTTTGAGAGAAAGAGAGAAAGTGCAGGGTAGGGACAGAGAGAGAGGGAGACAGAGAGAATCCCAAGCAGGCTCTGTGTTGTCAACATAGAACCTGATGCCAGGCTCCATCCCACAACCCTCAGAATGTGACCTGAGCCAAAACCAAGAGTTGGACGCTCAACTGACTGAGAAACCTAGGTGCCCCGAAGTGAGTATTTTTGCTTCATTGCAGGTGATGGTAGTGTTGTTCAGGCTTAGAGGGAAATGAGAAAGCCTTGAGGCCCTTTGAACATCTCTCTATTTTCCATTTCTTTAATTTATGGCTGCTGGTGAGTTATGGTTTACAGTTTCCATCTCTTCTTAGTTGGCTTTGTTTCTGTACTCCTCTAATAACTGTGTCTTTTTCTGAGATCTTATTTTCACGCTCCTTGAGACAGACTCCACTGTGAGAGCCCAGGCTTGCTCATTGAGGTTAGCCTCTGTGTTAGGTGCACGGTCCTATTTATGCTAGGATGTGCTGGCCAGAGCTGCAGTGTGACATGACTCTTCGTGGCAACTGCCATACAAAAAACTACCCTTGGTTGTTTGCTCAAAACAGGGCTTTAGGGGGGCAGGTACCTACATCTTGAGATTCTATTGGCACAGAGGAGTCCAGAACTCCTTTGTAGTTAAGAGCGTATATCTGGCATCATATTGCATGGGGTTCATCACTTGACTCCACCAATTACTGGTTATGGGATCTTAGGTGAGCTACTTTACCAACATGTGCCTCTGTTTCTTCATCTGAGAAATAGGGATAATAATAGCACATATCTCATAGTGTTGCTGTAAGAATTAGATGACATACTAAGAGCCTAGCATAGAGCTGGATGTATAACAAAGACTCAATATACTAACACTGGTTATTATAATAATTATGATTTTCATTTGTATTATTTCTAGGTTTTAGCACAGTACCTTTCATATAGTAGCTTCTCAATAAATCTCTGCTGTATGAATAGACGAACCAATGAATTAATCCCATACCAGTGCCTGAACTATGTAATTTGGCTGAGTTAATTATCTCTCAGGTGGGACTTTAAACTATTATACCTAGAAACTAATAAGTATATCATCTCTTCTTTCAAAAATCATTTCCATAACGAGATTTGCATTTCAAATGGATTTTGTATAATGGAGAGCTTCCTCCTCTCCACTCATATCCCAGAGTAACCCATGACAAATCATCTGTTATTTTTCATAGGGTCCCAGTGAAAAGCTGTGCTTTTCTTTACTGGGTAGGCAGTTTGCAGTGGCCGTTACAAGAAAAGTCTATTAATTTTTAACTTGCATTTTCTTCCAGAAAGCCATCAGTAGCAGACAAAAGAAATTTGTTATCCATGTCCCTGCCAGCAATAAATATTATTTTATATTTCCCCTTCTTTCTCCCCCCCAATCTAAGTATGAAGTAACATAGTGGAAATGTTAAGCCTAAATTCACAGTTAGAATCAAGGTGGTATGGAATCAAGAACATCTGATTCCCTCATAGAGTTGAACCATATTGAAATAGCCAAAATATATTGCAGATCTCTGAATAGAATCTATTGCCTACCCTTCTTTCTGTTTTTCGGCATACTGTTACTCTGCTTGTCCAATGTGCTATTGCCACACATGGCACATATAGATGATCCTTAGATTTTGCAGTTCTTCAGAAGGAACTAGATCGCATTTGGTAGAAGACACTGTTCTAGTACTCCAAGTGTCCTATCTTAATGTCTTCATTGTTACCATCACACACACACACACACAAAACCTTGTCTGTCATAAGCATCTTGCTTACATATTTATCTTACCTCTATAAAAAATTTAAATTCCTAGTCTTTTAGATTCTCTTGTTTATCTTTATTATCTTTAGTTTTTATTCTTGGCTTACAAAATATATTAACTCTCAGCTCCTTTTGGTTATTTCAACTTTTAACATATTTTATCCCCTTAATATTTCAAACTTTTATCTTTCCTATTTTGTTTAAATATTTTTCTCAGGTATAATTCTTTTTAATTTCATCATTGTTTTCTTCCTATGTTTCCTTTAAATATCTTGATGATTTTTGTTCCTTTTGATCTTATAGTTTTCTGATTTTTAGCTTTTATCTTTTCATAGCCTTGGTTTATAAAGAGCAAAAATGGGGCACCTGGGTGGCTCAGTCAATTAAACATCCAACTCTTGATTTTAGCTCAGGTCGTAATCTCCTGATCCTGAGATGAAGCCCCGTGTTGGGCTCCACACTGAATATAAAGTCTGCTTAAGATTCTCTCCCCCCTCTTTCTCCCCCCTCCCCTTTCCCTCTACCCC
>PJEM01020144.1:0-14171 GCA_004023845.1 Helogale parvula
GGGGGCGGGGGGGGCCGCGCCGTCCCGCCAGCCCCGCGCTCACCAGCTCGTTCGCGTGCTTGGACCAGGCGAGGTTGCACACTTGGGAGCCCGTGTCGATGCACTGCAGCGGCTGCCCCGTGAGCGTGTTCCAGAAGCGGATGCAGCGGTCGGCCGTGCCGCCGCCGGACGCCAGCAGCCCGTGCTGGTGCGGGGACCAGGCGATGGCCTTGACGGCCGCCAGGTGCTCCGTGTACTGCTGCACGGGGCTCAGGCTCGAGTGGCTCCAGACCAGCAGCTGCGGGACAGCGGCCGTGAGCCCCCCCCCCCCCCCCGGGGGACGAGCCCGGCGGCCCCCGCTCCGTGGTGCGTGGGACGGTGGGGACCCGGGGGCCTACCTTGTTGTCGTTGCCCCCCGAGGCGAGGAGCTGGTGGTCCGTGGACCACTTGAGCCCACACACCTCCTGCCGGTGGCCCTGCAGCCGCCGCTCCGACTGCAGGGGCGGGGTCCGGATGTCCCTCTGCAGGATCATGCGGTCCCGGCTCCCGGAGGACAGCTGGTCGGCGTTCCAGGCCAGCGCCCCTGGAGGCCGGGCACAGGGAAGGGAGGCTGAGGCCGGGCCCCAGGGACCCACGCTCCCGCCCAGGAAGCGGGCGGCGCCTCACCGACGCGTGCCGTGTGGCCTTCCAGCGCGGACAGCTTCTTCCCCGCGGCTGCGTCCCAGATCTGCACGAAGCCCTTGTGCGTGCCAACGGCCACCAGGGTCCCCTAGAACCAAGCACACGGGGGAGGGGCGGGTGTCAGGCCCGGGCAGGGGCCCCTCTCCCTCGTCACCGCAGGGCCTTTCCTTATAGGTTCCTTTAACCAGAAAGGACAGCCCACCTTGGAGCTTTCTGGGGAAACAATCACACAAGCACGTGGTTTCTCAAAATCCAGCTACACATCTGTGCACATTTCCACCTGCGGCTGCCACGCCCGCCGTGGGGGTGGGGAGGGGCGTGCGGGGGACTAGGCCTTGACCCAGGGTCACTATAACCATCTGGACAAGCTGGGGACAGGCGGGGGTGCAGACGGGGCTCTTGGAGATTAGACAAGTGAGCTCTAGGCCGGCTGCTGGTTCCTCTGGGTCCCCAAGGCCCCCTCAACACTGGGGACAGTGAGACTGGGTCACATCTCCCGGGCCGACCCCGCCCCGCTGGGGCACGGGCCCACGCACTGACCCGTTCAGACCAGCCCACGGAGGTCACCGAGTCCCCTTCCACCGAGAGGTCGCAGAGCCGAGTCACCTGGGGAAAAGAGAAGCGGCTGGTGCGCACACGCACAGCCGCCCCCCCACCCAGGCACCCGTTCTGGGCGCACGAGCACCAGGCTGCAGGCCGGGATGGGACACGCAGTGGCACAGAGCTGGGGCGGGTGCCCAGGCCCTCGCCCCACCCCGCAGGTGCAGGCCACAGGCTGCTGCAAGCAGAGGGGTGGCCTGGCCCCGGACTCGTCCCTCACTTGTCCCCGTGGAACCCGCCCACACCTGGTCTCGTTCCTGAGAACAGCCCCCCGCCGAGGGCAGGCCCCGCACCGGCCGCGCGCTCCGGGGGAAGCGCCCGCCAGGGCCAAGGAGGCGGCCCTCGGGGCGGGCCGGGGCCGGGGCCGGGGCCGGGCCCACCTGGCTGGTGCAGGCGCTCCACAGGTACACGCAGGTCCCCAGCCCCACGCTGAGCACGTTGAGGGACGACCAGTCCACCAGGTTCAGGTAGAAGTCGTCCTGCAGCTCTGGCGCGTCCAGGACCTTGAAGGGGATCTTGGAGATCTTGCGGGTGGGTTTCCGCGGTGACCGCAGCAGCTTCTGACTGCAGGGAGAGCCCGCCGCACGGGGTGCTGTTGGCGCGCCCCGGGGCTCCCCCTCCTGGTCTCCTGCTCATCCTTGTACCTCTGCCACCCACGTACCCGCACAGCTGTGGGTGGTGACCGACGGCCGTCTGGTCGCCCTGAGCTCTGACAGCCACACCATGCCCTCTGCCACCGCCTCCTCTGGGGAGCCCTCCTTGACTCCCCCGTCTGGGCCCAACGCCACCGAGCCTGCAGCGTGTCCTCACTGAGGAAGGACCCCCTGAGCCACCTCTGTACCCTGCACACAGCTGCAGGACCAACCTAGGCTCCCAAGCGCCGCCTGGCTGCCGGCCCGCCCTGTCCCGGTCCCCACAGGCCTGGACTCACCTCTTGTTGCTGACAGGGGACAAAGAGTAGGGGGACACGTCGTTGCCGTCATCGGGGCTGGAGCGCTTGGTGCTGAGGGAGTACTGCAGGCGGGGGGCGGGGGCCAGCTGAGCGGGGCCGCAGCCCCCCACCCCCCAGCCCGGGGGCCCCACGCTGCTGGTGGTCAGGCCGGAGAGCAGGCGAGGAGCTCGGGTGAGACCCACGGCCTGGGTCCCCGGGGATCCCGAGAAGCCAACCGAGCCTCATGCCTGAGGCCTCCTCCGGACGGCAACTGCCTGGTGTCCCCCCACCCACGGTCACCAGCCTGATGGCCATCAGCCAGGAGACCCGGGCCAGACCCTCCCCGATGCTGCCCTGCGGCTGCCCCCGGCCCCAGGGCCTTGCAGGTGCCTTTGGGGCAGCAGGAGAGCAAAGCCCCGGGTCAAGGCGTGGGGTTCGGAGGCTCTCAGGGCGCGCAGGGGCCGTGCGAGCAGGGGCCGAGCAGGGCAGCCCGGAGACGGGCGTGCGCTCACCGTGAAGAGGCCCTTCTTCTCGGGCGTGGAGGGCTGCAGCCTGCGGTCCTCCGTCTGCGGGTCCTGCACCTTCTCGATGCCGGCCCCCAGCAGCTCGTTCTTGAGCAGGGCGGAGTAGGCCAGGCCGTCTGCGGGGGCAGGCTCCGTCAGGCCGGGGCGGGGCAGGGGAGTGCGTGGGGAGGGACGAGGGCCTGCGGGGCGTGACCCCTGACCTTTGCCGTTGTCTGAGGTGGCGTCCTTGGCTTTCCGATTCTGGCTGGGGGACTTCTCGTTCTCCTGCAGCGAGGAGGTGGGGTCAGCTGGGGCCACCTGCCGCCCCCCCGCCCCCCGCCCCGCAGGCAGCCCCTCACATTGATCCTGTGGAAGTTCACACTCCAGTTGGCGCCGGCCCGCGAGGGGATGAAGCGGTCTCCGTGCTTGCTGGGGGAGGACACGGGGGAGTTGGCGGGCGTCAGGGTGCGCCGCATCTCCGCGACCTGGAAGGATGGCAGGCGGGGCTGAGCCTCAGAGCCCCCAGCAGGGCGAGGCCGAGGCCAGCCCCTCCTCTCAGACCCAGAGGCCAGGCCCACCCCGCCTCCTTGCACTTGGCCTCTGGCCTCTTAGGTGAAGTGAGTTGCTGGTGGCACCCAGTGGCTTTGTTGTGTCTGCGCCATCGCAGGCCGGCCTGAGACCCTGCTGCCCCGCGGGCCCTGGCGCCATCAGGGAGGCCAGTCGCCCACAGACGCACGGCCCCCTCCCCAGAGCTGACGTGTGGACGCGGGGCAATGCTGCAGGACAGCAGCCCAGGAGGGTCCGTTCCCTCTGAGGGACTGCCGGGGCTGGACTGCACCCCCCGTGGACACGCTGAGGCTCCAGCCCCCCCGCCGGCACCTGGCCGCGACCACACTGGCTGCTGCCTTTGCAGATGTGAGCCAGTTTAGATGAGGCTGCCCAGGGTGGGACGGACCCCAATCTACACCTGGTGTCCTAAGAGTCAGAGACCCCGGCACACAGGGGAGGGGACGTGAAGCCAAGGACTGGCGGCCACAGCAGGAGCTGGAGGGGCAGGACTCCCCGACGGGGGCCCCAGAACGAGCGTGGCCTGTGACACCAGGGTGAAGGCCTTCACAGCCCAGCACAGAGCTCCGAGGGGAGCAGAGCAGCGGGCACAGCCTGCGGCACGTCAGGAGCCCACGCGGCGTGGCTGCGGCGTGGGGAGGGGGTCCTGCAGATAATGACCGGGCTGCCGCCAAGGCTCTGCCGGGTCAGGTCTGAGACCCTGGCCCCTTGGGCTATGTCTCTGGAAACTGGGAGCAGAGGCCTGGCGGCTGACGGTCCCTGTGGCCCCCGCAGCAGGAGGCCCAAGGAGGGGACTCCCTGGCGTGTGGCCGAGCAGGAGGCCTGGGGAGGACGGGCCTCCGGCCGGCCTGGTGCCCTGGGCTCTGGGGGCCGCCCCCGCCCCACCCCCGCCCGCCCGCACTCACGCAGGGCATCGTGTTCTCGTTCTGGACGACGATCTGCCGGAGGAGGCGCCGCTCGTAGTCCTGGTCCATGGCGACGCGGGGCAGGCGCGGCCCCCGCCCAGGCCAGCGGCCCACGTCAGCCTGGGGCAGGGAGGGCAGGAGGGGTCAGTGCCGGTGGGCAGCAGCCCCCTCCACTGCCCGGTGACCACAGGAAACTCCGGGGTGACGGCCGAGTGCCCCCCCACCCCCTGCCTCGCTCCCTCCCAGGAGCCCAAGGTGGGGGGCCGGGCACACACGGGCAGACGTGACAGGGAGGGGACCCGGGGCCGCTCTCGGAGGGACCTCCTGCCAGGGCCCCCCGCCTCCGTCCTGCTTAGTGCAAGTCTATCATCTCTGCCAGGGCCCTCCGATCACCCCTCCATCCCACGCACCCCATTATGCTGCCTTCAGTCCCTCCGGGGCCACAAGCCGCCCTCGGACTACGTCCGACCCTGAGGTGGGGGGACTGGGCAGGTGTCCAAGTGGTCCCGGCGTGGATTCCTCCCCGAAGGAGGAGACCTCTGTGTCCTTTTAGTTTTTTAAGTTTAAGAGAGCGAGCGAGCGAGCAAGGGTGCACACTCCCAGTGGGAGGAGCAGACAGAGGGAGGGAGGGAACCCCAAACATGTTCCGCGCTATCTGCACGGAGCCTGACGCAAGGCTTGAACTCTCCACCGGTGAGATCACGGCCGGAGCCAAAATCAAGAGTCAGATGCTTAACCGACTGTGTGCCCTCTACTCCCCTCCCCCGAGGCGCCCCGGGGGTCCCGTCTGGGCAGGACCTCGGTCCCTGACTGCCTCCCTGACTGCCGGCAGCGGCACCCGCTCGCGGGATGGGGTCCACAGCTCCACTCCGCTCACTGGGGATTTGTAAAGCTGACACCCACCTCCTACTGGGCTCAGCCCAGCCCGGAAGGCTCCTGGGAAGAAGGGGAGGAAGGGGGAGAGTCAGAAGAATGTTCTAGAAGGCAAAGCACATGGAGGCAGGAAGGGCTACGCACCTTCCAGCGCGAGGGTGAGCGAGTGGCCGCCTCTGAGAGGAGGATGCTCTTCCCCACCGGGCGGTGGGGCACCAGGCCCCCAGCCGGGCGCTGCTTCCAGAACCAACCAGAACGTTCGCCTGTCCTGCCTCCCCTCAGGGGTGCCACCGGCAAATGGGAGGCCGGAAGCAAAAGTTTCTGGGTCAGTGTCCGGCAGAGAGGGGGCTCGGAGAGCCGCGCCTGCACCCCCTGTGCAACCCCCCCTCCCCCGGGTTCGAGACACCCAGGGCCCAAGAAGCGGAAGGGTGGCCCGGGTGTGGAGCCGGGGAGCAGGGGGGCTCCGGGGGTTTGACGTCGGCCGCAGAGAGAAACCTGTGGACCGCGCCTCACACAGCGGCGCCTGGGCCATCTCTCAGCGCGCAGCTCCGCGGCGTCACACACGGCCTCCAGCCTCCAGACCTTCCCGTCTCCCCAGGCTGAGACGCTGTCCCCGTGAAGCATGACTCCCCGCCCCCACGGGCTCCTGAGAAGTCCACACACACACACACACACACACACACACACACACACACGCTCCTGAGAAGTACACACACACACACACACACACACACGACACACACACACACTCCTGAGAAGTCCACACACACACACGCACGCACACACACGGGCCCAGGGACTCCACTGCGAGGTGGATGCCAGGAGGGAGGAAGACGCGCCTCCCACGTCGAGGCTGGCCACTGTCCGTGCTCTGTCCCCGGGGACGGAGTCCCGAGTGCCCGCGGCAGGCTGGATGAACGGACTGACCCGCTGCGGCCCACCCACACTCGGGGACGTGATCCGGCCCCAGAAAGGAAGGAAAAACGTCCCGCCACCTGCCAGCGCCTGGAAGGACCCGGAGTACACCATGCAGTGACAGAAGCCAGACAGACGGACATGACCTGCATGACCCCACTCACGAGGGGTCCCAGAGGAGTCCCGTCCACAGAGCCAGACGGACACGCAGACAGAGCCAAGCCCACGACACGCAGACAGAGCCAAGCCCACGGGGCTGGACCGGGAGGCACAGGTGCAAGGACACCAGTCGCAGGGCGTGCTCCGCCCCATGCAGGTCAGCCCTGGGCGTGGCCTCATGACCCGCGTGCTCGCACCACTGCAGGGTCATGGGGGCGGGGGACACTCCTGCCCAGAGGCCCGATTCTCCCTGCCACCCCCCCGTCCCCGAGCATCCTCCCTCCTCTGGGCCCCGCCGTCCCCATGGGGCCATACCCCCCATCTCAGGTAAGCCTGTGGGAGCGGCCCCCTCCCCCTGCGTGTCCCAGCAGAGGTCCTCAGCCCCGCCCATCTGCCACAGAGCAGAGCCCGGCAGTGGGTGATGGCCGTGTGCCTGAAGCCTCCCTCACTTCTCTGGGGGGGTGGGGGGGGCGGGAGACCCCTTCCAGCCCGGCTCCAAGCCCACCTGCTGGGCTGCCCCGGGGTGAGCCCCAGTGAGCACCCTCGGCACCGAGCAGCCTGATGAGGTTCACGGCGGGAAGGAGGGACAAAGAAGAGCAACCACAGTTCCGTTCTGGCAAGTTCTCTGCCAGCTGGGCCGCTCGGCTGCCCAGAGGAAACGAGGGGGGCAGACAGGCGGCTAGCGCCTCAGCCACCGTGCGCTGAGCCACCCGACAGCGGGCCCCCGGCACCCAATGAGGCCGCACTCAGGCCACAGCCTCAGGGCCACCAGGGGACAAGGGGCCTCGTCACAGGCAGCGGCCACACTGAATCAGAGACCAAAGCCAGCACGCCGATGGCCCCGGGCGCTCCCCTGAGGCTGCAGCCGGTCTGGTCCAGGGACCGCAGGGCCGGCCACAGTGCAGGAGAAACTGAAAGCGTCTGGGAGGGAAGACGCACCACTGGCCGTTTTATTTAGAAAGACACTGGGACACCTGCGGGGCTCCGTCAGTTAGGCGTCTGACTCGTGACTTCGGCAGGCCGCGGCCTTGTGGTCGCCTCGGGCTTCTCGCTCACGCTCTGCGCCCTTTTCTCTCTTGCTCCCTCAGTCTCCAAAAAACAAACAAACAAAAAAAAAACCAACCAGGAAAAATACCTGCCACCCACAGGAGACATGGACGCAGTGGCGGGGGGGGGGGGGGGGGGGCAGCACTCCTGAGAGACGCCTGCTCCTGCGCAGCTGGGAGGCGGCGACCCCCGCAGATGGGCCCCCAGCCTCAGCCCCGCGGTCCCGGCCGCCCCGGCGCAGGGAGGAGACAGGTGCCCGGGCTCCTTGGCAGGAGCTGAAACCCGACTTCTAAGAAAGGCAATTTGGCAGCTGCTTCCCAAATCTAAAAGGCACATCCTTTCCGACGCGCTGTTTCTACTTCTAAGAATTCCCCCAGAGGAACTCTGGGCTGCGTGTGCAAAACTACGAATACAGAGACAGGGCTGTGCGACAGCACAAGGCCAGGCTCAGGTCCCCGCCGGAGAGGGGCAGGTGCACGGGGCGGCAGGAGGGTGGGCCAGAGCCCCCTGAGAGCCCCAGCCCTGAAGGGAGCACAGCATTGAGCCAACAGCTACTTCCGGGAGGCGGGGCCCCGCCAGCAGCACAGGTCAGCACCGGAGGGGAACTGCGGGTGGGGGACAGGAGAGGAAGGAGCCAGCTTCGCTGGCGTGTCATGTGCTTCTCGGGTTCTGCGTCAAGTGAGAGAAGAGGCGGGAGGGGTAGGGTGTGGAGTGGCTGGCAGCACCCGGGTTTGAGGATTTCCTAACAAAACATCAACGAGAGTCGCTGTGCCCAGACCGTCCGCAGGCCCCCGCCCCACCAGGCCGCCCTGCGGACCGGGCAGGCTGGTGTCACGTCGGGTGAGGGGGGCCAGAGCTCGCGGTCCCTCGCTGCCACTGCCCCCGCCACAGGGTACCGTCACCAGGGGGCTCGGCCACCTCCTCTTCGCCCACGGCCTCGGTTAAGCTTCCACCCTCCCGGCTGCTCTCCCTGGACAGAGACACCATCCAGTCACCCGATGGGACAGCGAGGTCCCTGCACAGCTAGAGCGGGGGTCAGGAGTCGCGCCCTCCCGCAGCCCCCGCCGGCTCCCACGGCTTCTGCTCACCAGGCACTCGAGAGACGAGACACCCCAGGTATGACCAGGGGGTCTCAGCCTGGGCAGTGTCAGGGGACACATGGGTGTGTGTCACGACTGTCATGACCAGCTGCTCCTGGCACCGAGTATATGGGGGCTGGGGATCCTGCCCCGTTGCCCCACGTGCCCAGGACGCCCCCAAAGAGCAGTCACGGTGCCTGGGGCCAGGCCGGGGAGGCTCGCGGATGAGGGACACGACGGGACACACTGGCCAGCCCTGGTGTCAGTGGACCGATGACGCAGCAGGAGGCACCTGCGATCGTGTCCGAGGCCTCCGCCAGCAGGGGTGCGGCCCCGGAGGGCATGTAACCCGACGGCCTCTTCTCCAGGCCTGGGCGCAGCAGGCTCCCCCACGCTCCTCCCAAGACAGGGCGCTGGAGCCCCAGGCCCCCAAGACAGAGCGCTGGCCAGATCTCACCTTCAAGGTCCTGCTCATCTTGAAAGACCGGGCTCTCCTGCACTTGGATGTTGAAAGGCTCCTCAGGAAACCCGAGGAGAAACGAAACATCCCCACAATAGGTCTCTGGCGACTCAGTATTCCGAGGGCGACCACAGCCTGGACGGGACTAACCCCTACGATGGGTTTTTACAGGAGGCTCAGCCCGTGGTGACGCCCGGATGTCCTCCGTACCACCCAGTGTCCCTGGCAGGACGGTCCGGGCACAGGGAACCCAGCTTCCAGCAGGGAAGCCAGACAGAGTCCGCACCACTCGAGGCCTCGTGCCCCCACGTGCGGTCTCACCCTGCGTCACAGAGGAGGAAGCCGTGGCGGCCGGCGGGCCGGGCACCCCTGGCCCCGGCGCTGTGCTCAGCCCGCTTGCCCATGGCCGCTCGGATCACGACACTCCCCCAGGTGAGGGGGTCCCCAGGCCCTGCACCCAGGCGAGCTGGCTCTGGAGGAGGTGTCCCATCACATGGGAGTCCCCAGTGACCCCCCCCCCCAAGCAAGACTAGCTGACAGATGCCCGGGGCTCCCGGCACTCCCAGACTACCTGCTACCGCTGCTTTCCCCCCAAGAAAGAGGAGGGGTCCCGCGGGGCCCGGGCCTACTGCTCGCACCCGTCCTCTAAGGAGCCCGGGAAGCAGCACCCGAGAAACACCCCGCTAGGAGAAGGGGCTCGCCTCACTTTCTGCTCACGTGGGAGCGTCTGGCTCTGCGGCCCCACCTCGGCTCAGGCGAGCTCGGAGCCCCCCGCCCACGCACTACAGCAAACCCAAACACCGCACGGTCCCAGAGGGGTGCCCGGGAAAGGGGGGCCTCCGAGAGGGGCCCGGCTGGCTTGGAGTCCTGGCTTCCGTGCTTACCGACCCGGTAACTTCTCTGCGAAGCGGGTTAACGGTGACGCCACCACAGGGCTCTGACTCGGGCGTGACTCTGAAGCAGCCAGTGGGGTGCCTGTCCCCGAAGGGGGCGCCAGCAAGGGGCAGCTGACCCCACGGGCTCAGGGACAGGTGCATGGCGCATCCGAGATGCGCCTGCCTCCCGGTCCTCCAGCCGCAGCCTGTGTGCGCTGTACGGCTGGGAGGCCAGGTGGGGCCCCTCCTTCTCCAGAAGAATGACTCTTCCCCCAAAGGGAGGGAAAACTCAGCAGTAAAAGACAAGGGGCTATGGACGCCTGGTGGCTCAGTCGGTTAAGCGTCAGGACTTCAGGCATGATCTTGCGGTCTGGGAGTTCGACCCCCGCGTCGGGCTCTGTGCTGACAGCTCGGAGCCTGGAGCTGCTTCAGATTCTGTGTCTCCCCCTTCCTCTGCCCCTCCCCTGCTTGCTCTCTCAATCTCTCAAAAAGACATGGGGCGGCGTGGCGGGAGGGCTGGCCGTGGCCTCCACACATGGCCCAGAATGCAGGCTCTCGGGCTCCCAGTAGCTGATGCACAGAACAGGCCCTCCGAAGAGGGAGACGCCCCCACCCTGCGGCGGGAACATGACGGGCCAGTGGTCCCTCACCTCTCACCACAGCACCAGCAAAGCCCAGGGGAGCTGGAATCACAGAGGGCTGAGCCTGGGGCGCCTGGGGGGCTCAGTCGGTTGAGCGTCCGACTTCAGCTCAGGTCATGACCTCACGGGTCGTGGGTTCGAGTCCTGCGTCAGGCTCTGTGTTGACAGCTCGGAGCCTAGAGCTGCTTCCGATTCTGTGTCACCCTCTCTCTCTCTCTGCCCCTCCCCTGCTCACATTCTGTCTCTCTCAAAAATAAACATTAAAAAAAATTAAAAAACAAAAACAAAAAGGTCTGAGCCTAAGATACACGACAGGGAGACAATGAGCCTCCCCTCGGGGGCGACTCCTAGGGAGACCTGCAAGTGGGGGCTCCCCCCAGGAGCACGTTCCAGCATCCCTGCGTGCTCCCCGCTCGGTGCAGGCGGCCCTGGGGCTGACAGCTGGGAGGACATGGCCTCCTGGACCGGGGGCTCTCCCCTCTGACCCTGTGACCACGGCCACACCGCTGGCACCCCGGCCTCAGACTGTGCCCCAGGTGAAGCTCTCATCTACCTTTCTGGGCACAGGGGCCGCAGCAGCCCAGAGGACGAAGACCCCGCGCCTCGAGGGAGGGTGACTCAACAATGGTACCAGGGGACTCGTGACCGTTTAGGTGACTGAAGCTGCGGCTGACGTCACGGGGCCAGACCTCAAGGCTGGAGCAGGCCTTCCAGGGGTTCGAAGTGAGCCCCCTCACAACTGCGTCTGCTCGCACGCCTGCAGGGACAGGGAGCTCACTCCCTCGCAGGCGGCCTTGAGCATCAGAAAGTGCTTAATGTGTCTCTCCAGGGATCCCACCTATGGGTCCTAAGTGGGGGCAGAAGGGAAACCTGAACCCCAGACTCCTTAGGGCTGGGAGCCCAAGCCCAGCTGCTGGCGCTGCGGACACTGGGGTGGGACACGCTCCACGGGGGGCTGTTCTGGGCACTGCAGGGGGCCGCAGCATCCCCGGTCCCCACCCGCCCGATGCAGAACACCCCCAGTGTGACACTGCCCCCAGAGGACCCCCAGCTTGGGCGAATCCTTAGGAGGGAGGGGGGAGGGAGGGCACTTCTCGGGCACAGGAGGCCAGCGTTGACCTTCCTCTAGCGCTGCAGCCTCGGGAGAGTGACAGGCACGGACCCGCCCCAAGTGCTCCCGAGAGCACTCTGCCCCTTCCCGTGCTCCCATCACCCCCCGACCCCACCTCCTACCCAGCCGGCTCCCCTTATTTCTCTTCATCGCCAGACTCCGTGCAAACACACCCTGATGTTTCCCGCACCAATCGGTGGGCCTGATGCGGGAAGAGCAGGTGCAAGAACGCACGAGGATCTGGGAGGTCTCTTGCTTAAGAGTCGCGCAAAGGTCTGGGGAGGCCGGGGGTGAGGGCGGCATTGGGGGCGGGAAGAGGGGAAGGGAGGGCCGAGGCCAGCGGCAGGGAGTCCAGGACGAGCTGCGCCTTCATGGATGGGAGGTGGTGTCACGTGGAGGTTGGGGACCAGGGGGACTGGACGGTGCCTGCCCAGTCCGGGTGGGGAAGCAGGTGGACCCGAGAGGGTGGGGGCACAGAGGCCAGGGGCCCCAGATGGGGGTGCAGGAGGGAAAGGTTCCAGGAAAGAGGACCGTCTTCTACGCTAACTCACCCCAGGTGCCGGCAGGATGCCCAGGAGACGGCCACAGCCACATGGGGCTGGCGCTCAGGGGCCGGCCAGGGGGACCAGTGGCGCATGAGGACAGGGAGTTGACTGTGCCCACCAAGGGCGTGCTCACTCAGTTCAGATCAGAAACAACGGCCTCCACGGGAGCGTGGGCACTCAACTGCTCGCAGCAGCTCTGCCCGGAACAGGCATCAGGAAGGTGGAAACCACCCAAGTGTCCGCCAACCGGTGAGCGGACAAACCTCATGTGTCCCCCCAACACACAGGAGCGTCCCTGGGCCCCGGGCAGGAGCGAGGTGCCCGCACCCACTGCCCCGGGAACGACGCTCAGGGAGGGAACCCGACACGGGTCTCACCCTGACACAAAGTGGGGCAGTGGGGGCCGGGGAGGGCATGGGCTGGACCGCTGATGAGAAGAGGGTTGTGTGGAGTGATGAGAACGTGCTGGAATCCATCTGATGACGGACACCCAAGCTGAAAACCACTAAGTTGAACACTTTAAATCAGTAACTCGCACGGAGAGGGAACTGGACGTGAGCGGAGCCATAACCAACAAGAGTTAAGGGGACACAGGACGAAAGGAGACGGCGTAGGAGGCAGGGACAGCGGGGCCGCTCCTTTCCTGGGGGTGCGTCTGTGAGGCACAGCGCTCGAGGACCAGATGTGCCGCCACCCCAGTACCAAGTGAGGAGAAAGCGGCCACTGCCAAGGACAAGGATGCACAGCTGTTGGGGACAGAAATGTCCTCCCTCAGAAGGTCAGTGCCACAGGACAAAGCGCTCCAGCCGCGTGTGGGGTCCCAGCGTTCACCACACGTCCGGCCCTGAGAAAGGGGCCGCTGGACGCGCCCGCTGCAAACCAGCCACTGCCCGCGGGGTGACGGCGGGCTTGACAACGGGGCGGCCACCGCGGCCTGTGGCGGGTCAGAACCTGGATGGCAGGAAGCTGCCGGGCCGAAGGGGGCGGCCAAGTAGTCCCTCCGGGCTGTGCAGCTCCCTTCCCCCGCCCCCCAGCACCCACTCCAGGCAGCGTTCCCACACCCCGGCCTCACCGGAGCACCGCGCGGGCTCTGGGGCAGCGTCCCTGCGCTCACGGGGCTCCCGGTCTCAACTGCAATCCACGACCACCCGCTGGCAGCTGCCGATATTCGGGGCCACGCTGAGCACTGGGGTGACCCCACACCCGGAGCCCAGGAGCGCCCCCGTCCCTATCACCGCAAATGTCCCCAGACGGCACCCAGGCCTCCAGCTCAGAAGCTCGGCTCCAGAAGACAATTACACGGCCCCTGCGACTGTGCTGGCTCCTCAAAGACCACGTCCCTTGATCGTGGCCCGTGACGGAGCCTCCGGGCTCGCCCTCCGAACACTGATCCTGGATCCTCACCCCATTCGGTGCTACCACGAAAGATGTCCCCACAACCCACGCCCCTGTGGACCCACAAACCCAGAGGTCCCTGGTGTCCAAATGCCACTAGGCCCGAGGCCCCAACAAGCCCCGGGGGCGCGAGAGCTCGAGAAGCTTCCAGAGACTCAGCACTTCTCCCCTGGCCCCAAACAGCCACCACCGGCAGGGACTCGGGGCGAGATGGTCCCAGGGGGACAGTCACGGGGGCAAAACGGGGGCACAGCTCACTCCCTGGGCACTGCCCACCACCCAGCGAGGAGGCTGTCCTGTGAGCCACGAGCTGTCCCAAGACCTGAGGGCAGGGCCCACGTCCTCACCAGCCCCACCGAACGTCGCTGGCTCGGCAGAGTGCCCCAAAAGTGCCACGGAGAGGCCAGCGCCCCTGCCTGCGCTCTGAGGCTGGGAAGGCACGCAGGCCAGTCCCTACCACACGGAAGGCACCCCTGGCACCAGGGCCAAGGTGCCCCCGAGGAACGCTACACGATGAACAGGCCAGGATGAGGCTTAGGGGACGACTCACAGCTCCGGGGACTGTCCCCAAAGGATCTCGCCAGTGCCCAGGGTGCCAATTCCCGGCCCCTCCAGGAGAGGCCACCCAACCCCCTTCGTGGCCAACACGCTCTCACGTGTCCCCAATTCGGGGTAAGAGCCCCAGCTGTGACTGCTGCTATGGGTTGTGTCTCGTCAAGTAAATCATCCTAGTTCACAGCCCGGGAAGGGGGGCGGGGGGCAGAGGGAGGTCATCACTCTGGGGACCAGTACACAGCCTGACCAGCGCCTGGAAGGGGAGGGTTCCGGGGACAGAAAACTAAACGGGTGTGGGCTGCACAGGCGCCCGACAGAGGGTCTCAGGCTTGGGGCTGGGGGGGGGGGGG
>PJEM01020145.1:0-14152 GCA_004023845.1 Helogale parvula
ATAAATAAGATTACTGGCAAATTACCTTCTCAAGAGCCCTAAAATAAGCCTTAAAATAAAACAGTTTATTAATTTTATTTACTTTGAAAGAGAGAGAACATGCACACACGAGTGGAGAAGAGAGGAGCAGAGAGGGTGGGTGAGAGAGAGAGAGAGAGAATATCCAATTAGGCTCCTCACTGTCAGCACAGAGCACAACAAGGAACTGGATTTCCTGAAGAGGGAGATCATGACCTGAGCTGAAATCAAGAGTCATATGCTTAACCAGTCCAGCCACCCAGCACCCCAAGAGCCCAAATATTAATCAAAGATATTATGGTGGAAGGGATTATTGGATAATTTTATGGACTCCAAAATATGGAGAAAGCACTATAGAGCTCTAAAGACGGGGAACATAATTCACGAGTTGGCCAATGAAAATTTGAATGTGTAACAAGAGCAAACTTTAAAACGAGAAAACTTATTAGGGGTAAAGAGGGGTATTACATTATAATAAACAAGTTGATTTCCCAAGAAGACATAACAATCATTAATTAATGTGTACGCATCTAACAACTGAACATTAAAGTTTTGTACATCAAAAGCTAATAGAACTACAAGGAGAAAGAGATGAATCCACTATTATAGTCGGACACATCAACACTTATCAGAAATGGACAGATCTAACAGGAAAAAAATTAATGAAGACCCAGTTAAACTCAACATCATCATTCAACTGGTTATAGTTGACATCTATAGACTACTTCATAAACAGCAGCTGAATGCATATTCTCAAGCTCACCTGGAACATTCACCAACATAAAACACACCTGAAAAAATCTGGAGAATAGAAAAATATAAATTATACAATGTCTGCTTTTAGACCACAATGAAATTAAACTTTCAACAGAAACACACCTGAAAATTACAAAACATGCAGATTTTACAACATATTTTAATTAATAAATGATTCAAAAAATTTTTGAGTAATTTAAAAGTATTTTGAAATAAAAATGAAAGCACAAATTACCAAAATCTGTGGCATACATATAGCAAAAGCAGTGCTTACAGGGAGATTTATAGCATTAACTGAGCATTTTAGAAAAGATCTAAAATTTACAATCATCAAAGCTTTCCCTTTAGCAAACTAGAAAAAGAAAAGCAAAGTAAGCCACTTAAATAAAAAAAAGAAATAAAAATTAGATCAGAAATAAATGAAACTAAAAACAGCAAATCAATAAAAAACAAGAAACAAACAAAAAACCAAAGCTAGTTCTTTGAAAAGATCAATAAAATCAATATAAGCTTCTAACCAACCTAATTAAGAAAAGAGACCACAAATTATTAATATCATAACTTAAAGATGGTATCACTATAGGTCCTATATATAAAAAGATCATAAAGGAATACTATGAACAACTTTATGCCCACAAATCTGAATGAAAGGGACCTAAATGAAATGGACCAATGTCTTAAGATACACAATCTTCCAAAACTCACAAAGGAAGAAACAGACAATCTTAATAGGCCTATATCTATTAATGAAATTGAATCAGCAATTAATAACTTTCCAAAATAGGAAGCACCAGCCCAGAGGAGTTCACTGGTGCATTCTGCCAAACATTTAAGGAAGAGATTATCCCAATCGATGAGCAAGTATAGATATAATGCATATAGCAAGCATTACGCTAATATAAAAGCAAAGACAGCACCAGAAAACTACAGACCTATATCTCATGAATGCAGATGCAAAACTCAAGAAAAATCTTAGCAAATCGAATCAAAAAAATTTAACAAGAAGTCTACAACATGACTAAATTCGATTTATCCTAGTTATATAAAAATGGTTCAATATTTGAAAATCAAAGTATTCCATCACATCGACAAGCTAAAAAGGCAATATCACATGATCATATCAGTAGATACATAAAAAGCACTTCACAAAATCCAGCACTCATTCATGAACTAGAAATATAAGTGAACTTCCTCAACTTGATAAAAAGTTTCTACAAAACCCACTATAAATGATGTCCTACATAATGGTGAGAAACTAGAAGCTTCCCATTAGAGTAGGAGCAAGACAAGGGTATCTCCTCTCATCACTCATTTTCAACACTGTAGTGAAAGTCCTACTAAAGCAATAGGACAAAATGAGGAAATAAAAAGTATACTCATTGGGAAGAAAAAAATAAAACTGTTTTTGTTTGCAGCTGACATGATCTTATATGTAGAAAAAGAGAAAAAAACTTGACAAAACTCCTAGAACTATGAGCAACTAGCAAAGTGTCAGGATGCAACGCTAATCTATGTCATTTTTGTAAATACTAGCAATGAACACGTGGCATTTGAAATTTAAAACACAATGTCATTTACATTAGCACCCAAAAATGAAGTACTCAACATAAATGTAACCAAATATGTACAAGACCTATAAAAGGAAAATCACAAAACTCATATTAATTAAATAAAAGAACTAAATAAATGGAACAATATTCCATGTTAATGGATAGAAAGATTCAATATTGTCAAGATGTGAGTTGTTCCCAATATGATCCACATATTCAATGCAATCCCATTAAAACCCAAAAATTACTTCAACATTACTTCACGATTATTGACAAACTGATTTATAGTTAATATGCAGAGGCAAAAGACTAGACCGAATATCCACACAATATTTAAAATGGGAGGACTGACACCACCCGACTTCAAGACTTACTATAAATATACAGTAATCAAAACAATGTGGTATTGGTGAAAGAACAGACAAAAATCAATGTAACAGAAGAAAAAACCTGGAAATAGACCCACATAAATATAGTCAACTGATATTTGACATAGTAACAAAGTGGGTGCAGTGGAACAAAAACTCTCTTCAACAAATAGTGTGGAACAACTGGAAAAAAGTGAACCTAGACACAGACCTTACACTCTTCATAAAAATTAACTCAAAATGGATCACAGACCTAAATGTAAAACAAAAAATTACAGAAGTCTTAAAAGATAACATAGGAGCAAACCTAGATGATCTTGAACTTGGGAAAGACTCTTTAGATACAACATCATAGTCATGATCCATAAAAGAAAGAACAGAGAAACTGTATTTCATTAAAAGTAAAATTTTCTGCTATGCAAAAGGCATTGTCAAGAAAAAAGAAGACACAGAGTGGGAGGAAATATTTGTAAAATACACATCTAAAAAAGAACAATTATCCAAAGTATACAAGATCTGTTAAGGCTCAACAATAAGAAAATAAGCGGATTAAAAACTAAGCCAAAGACCTTAGCAGGCATCTCACCAAAGATGCATCCATGGCAAATAAGCATATGAAAACATGCTCCACATCAGAGAAATGCAAATTAAAACAATGAGCTACCACTATACACCTATTAGAATGGCCAAAATCCAGAACATAGACAATACCAAATGCTAACAAAGATTCAGAGCAACAAGAATTTTCTTTCATTGCTGATGGCAATGCAAAATAGCATAGCAATTTTAGAAGACAGTTTAGAGGTCTCTTATAAAACTAAATATCCATACAATATAGCAATCTCACTCCCTGGTACTTACTCAAAGAAACAGAAAATATATGTCCACATAAAAACCTACTCATGGATCATTACAGCAGTTTTCTTCATAATTGCCAAAACTTGGAAGCAACCAAAATACCCTTTAGCAGATGAATGGATAAACTATGCTACATCTAGACAATGGAATATTATTCAGTACTAAAAGAAAATGAGATATCAAATCACAAAAATACATGGAGGAAACAAGTGCATATTAGTAAATGAAACTGTATGGCATTCCGGAAGAGGCAAAACTATAGAGACAAGAAAAAGAACTATGGTTTCCTAGGGTTAGGGGGCAGAGAATGAATAAATGGAACACAGAACTTTTAGGGCAGTGAAACTTCTCCGTATGATACCATAATTATGGACACATTTTATGGCACATTTATGCAAACCCATAGGTACAATACCAAAAGCAAACACTACTGCAAACTATAGATATTTGGGTGATTATGATATGTCTATGTAGGTTCATCAGTTGTACCAAATGTTCCTCTCTAGTGGAGGATGTTAATAATAGGGGAGGCTATGCCAGGGTAAGAAGTATATGGAAAATCTCTGTGTCTCCCTCTTGATTTTGCTATAAAGCTAAACTTGCTCTTAAAAATAATAAAATCTTTACATTACTTTGAGTGTTATTTCTCTTTTGAAAGCCATAGCAGGGAGAATGTATCACCAAATCAGTTTCATTTTTAGTCTCTGATACTAAGTATATTCAACTTTTGAAAGAAATGCATTATTCATAAAAATATTTAGTTTCTGACCAGTTTCCTCTGACGTATACTTATGATGATGTCTAAATCTGAAAGGCATTTTCCATCATTCCCAGCTTCTGACAGAGGTGTCAGTTCTCCAGTTTTCCAGGCACTGCTTAAACTATTCAACTCAGTACATCTATAATTCATTATATAAATGCTAATTGATAGAATGTTTCTTGCCTCCACTACACTACAAACCATGAGTGATGCAGCGAGATAGCTGAAAAAGTAGTAAAACAGGACAGATCTAACATCAAGCATAGTGCCTGGCATATGGCAGGTGCTCAATAAGTATTCGGTTATTAATATATGAATGAAGAATAGTTAAATCTAGAGGACATTATGCATGAAATAAACCAGATGAGAAAGGCAAATACCACATGGTATCATTTACATGTGAAATTAAAAAAAAGTCAAATTCATAGAAAGAATAGAAAGGTAGTTGCCAGGGGCTGGGAAATGAAAATAGGGAGAGGTTGGTAAAAGGATACAAACATTAAAGATGAATAAGGTCTGAGGATGTAATGTGTAACGTGATAACTAGTTGAGGACATTGTATTATATGATTGAAATTTGCTAAGGGAGTAGAACTTAAATGTTATTGCCAAAAAGAAAAAGTGTGTGTGTGGGGGGGATAGATGTGTTAATTAACTTGACAGGGAGAATCTTTTCACCATATATATTAAATAATCACATTGATGTTCTACTCATGTTTCTTACTCATGAAAATTCCCAGAAACTTCTATTATCTTGCCTTAAAGCACTGATTTTCTCCCAATTCATCCAAACACCAGCACTTAAACTCCCCAACCTTTAATTTTAAGGATTTCCTAATATAACTCTTCAAGTCTTACTCAGTTTAAAATCTCTTTACTCTTCTTTAAACATATACACTTAAAAGCACTACTCAATGTTCAGAGATCAATTATCTTACTTGTCCTTTAATAATCAAATGAAGTTCACATTTTCCATTAAGTCTTCTCCCAGAAGAAGATTACAGATTTGCTTATCTGTGCATTTAGTGAATCTCTATTCTACATACCAAAAGGTCTTAGTGTATATATGTTACTTCTTCAACTTTATTATAAACTCCTTGACTACAGAAGTAACGCCAACTAAAGATGACAATATGTTAGGCATTTATTTCAATACTTTGTATGTATATACATGCAATTATATATACATGTAATTTATTAATAAATAATGAGTATTTATTAAATACTCATTTAATCTTCATAGCAACCCTACGGAGTAGCGACTGTTATCCTCATTTTATATCTAAGGCAGAGAGAGGTGAAGTCAAGGGAAGAATATGTAGGGCACAGATCTAAATATAAGAGGTATAAAATAACTGTTGAATGAACTTACTCATAGTTTTATAATCTTGCTCTAGTTTTATGAATGACTTATAAACATGTACCTTGAGTTCCTCTTTGTAAACATTGCCAAATAAAGTTGCTTCATTTCTACTACCCAGGACTAAAAGGACCATCTCAACAATAGTGGTTCAACAAATGCTTTCTTTTTTTTTTTTTTAATAGTTTATTATCAAGTTTTTTTTTTTTAACAAATGCTTTCTAAGAGTAAATTTGGAAAGATATTTCATGTGGTTTTAGATGCTTTTCTATTTAATAAAATCATTTGTATTTAAGTTAGGGAGCTTTTGGTTCTATATGCACATTTTGAAGTAACTTCTGAAAGTTAAGTGACATTTATCATATACCTACTTGTGCCTACCTACATCTCTGATTTATAAGCACTGCAATGTAAGAGTACCTAACCTATGATGACTAACCATTAGTTACTAATTAGTTGTGGCTCCCTGGAAACTGAAATTTAGGTCTTTGGGACTTATCTATGAAGAGATGGAGCTGGGCTAGAAAAAAAACTGGTCTTCAGGGGATTCTATGGAAGTCATTCACTTATAAAATTAGACTACTGTAAGAATGAAGGAAATCATATTAATGTTGAAAGAAGCATTCAAGAAATCAACCAAAGTCAGATGGGAATAGTAACTCTAATTATGGAGAATCAACCCTTCCATACAAAGAAATTCAGCTTGTAACCATGGCTAAATAATATCCATGGGAAAGTGAAGGCCACTTTTGGTTGTGTTTCCATTTTCTCACTAGCCTCTTGTCACACAGTGCTTCAGTTAATTTAAAATGAAATTAAAACACCCTGAAGCTGAATACATATGTTCAGTATCAGTTAAATACATCCATCTTTTGTGGAAAAAATTCATATTCTAGATATATACAAAGCAAATATTAAGAAGAATTAATTTAAGAAGCATTATTACAAACACTACTAATAAATAGTTGGGAATCACTTTTTATCAAAAAGGCTTACTAGTTGTAAAGAATCACCTGTTAGGCATCTACAAAAATAGTTAATTTAAAATGCCTTTTAGATTTTATTCTCTTGGTGCATATAAAATAAACATATCAAATTCCTTTGAAAGTTCCCTTAAGGTAAAAATTCTCCATTGCCTCTTTTCCTACTTATAAGTAGAAAACTCTTGAAATCAGAAAACTCACAAACAGGAAGCAAAAAAGCAGGCATTCAGATCTTTGGTTACTTGTTAAGTGTGATCTCAGCATGTCAGAGGGAACCTTAAACTCATTTTGGCTCCTTATAAAATACACTTATTGTTAGAATTTAAATGTAAAATGATCTTTAAATGCATTTTTCCCTTCAAATGGAAATGTATTTGTCTGCTTAAAATTTAATGTTAATAGAGAAATTTTAAAATATTTTCTATTAGAGCTAAATCCAAAATACATTATGTAGGTCAATCCAAAATCATTAGATATGTAATTCAGATGATTTTCAAAACATGAAAGTCTTGTAGCAAAGAAACAGAAATTATTACTTTAATGTCCGCATTTTTCATTTGCTTTAAACTGTTTACTCCTAACCCCTTATATATTTATAAAGATATAGCAAACAAAAAGGGAATTTTTTCAAAACTTGCTTAGAATTACCACTATCTCAGTATTAATAAATATGCATGTAGAGAAAGATAAAATCATGTAGAAAATTTGTAACGGCATCACATATATACAAACATGCATAGAACATACACATACTTTTGATGACTTGTCATTTTTCTTTTGATCAAAATTTTAAACTTAGTACATATTTCATATAATATATAAGAGAAATATGAAAATACAATTACGGCCAAGCTATTTCCTTAAAGCTAAATGGGTAATGAACAATAGCAGCACTGTCCCCAGGATTAGTATAATTTGAATCTAATATTGAAAGTGTTAGTCAAGAGTCTGTAGTTATATCCAACCACCTCCAATTTTGAATATTATAAATAAAAATACACTGTTAAAACATAGTCACATATCTTAAATTGTACGGAAAATATCACCATTTCTTAGAAGGGGCAATTAAAATCTAAAAAAATATTAAATTTACAATCTAATAAGCCTCGGTGAACGATTAAACCAAAAATAAAGGATCAGGGGAAATGAGCCTACCTTCCATTGCCCTTTTAAAGAAGACCTTACAGCTCCCACAGGTGAGGACGCCATAGTGACAGCCTGATGCTTCATCCCCACAGATTAAGCAAATCTTCTGAGGTAATGACTCAAAGCTGTACTGTGGGCTCTGGCTGGCATCGCAATCCGGCCTTGAAATGCAAAACAAAGTACTCCATTTATTTTTGGGTGCACCACTGTTTAATACTAAAGTTTTCTTAACAAAATCGACAGAAAGAGGATTTTAATATAGCACCGTTTGTACACACACCCTAGAAAGACATGCAAACTACACTTGGTGTGCCATAACTGGATCCCTCGCATTTGTAAATTATGTCATTCATCAGCAGCACCAACATAAAATGATACATAATTTAATGTTCAGAAAACCTAAGGTCCATTGTTTTTTTAAAATCTTTCTACAAAACTCCTTATATAGAATAATCAATTTAGTTTTTGACAAATGAAATGTTATGCCCTTCCTGTAAGCTTCATAACAGTAAACATGATTTTGTTTTAATTCAATCGCACTTAGCACTGCTTTTGTTTTGAGTTTTTAAAACACCCCATAATGACTGTTTACTTAAATGAGCATGTGTTTGCCATTTTAAATAATTGTTCAATATACTGAAACCGTTTTACCTATTCACAGCACATCAGATTCTAACCGAACATTATTTAAAATCCCACTACCTCAGCATGTAAATTAAAATGTTTTTTAAAACCTGTGTGAAAAAAAGTTGTAGCGAATCCGAAACAATATTAGAATACAGTGCACTGCAGAGATTGATGTTTAAATCCATAATGGAAATATATTACATATAACTGGAGTCTTGAAATTCGTATGAAAATAGAGCCATTAAATGTCCAAAGATCTCAGGTTCTGCTTTCGGTTCCGGCCAGCTACCATACATTAAGCACCACCCCTCCCGGAGGACCTGTGCCTTAAAGTCTCTTCTAAAGACATTCCCAGCAAGCATCCTTCAAAGAAAAGAACCCTTTCCTAAAGCCCCCAACCCGCCGCATCCCCTCCACTCCGCCCCACCCCCTCCCCCTCCCCCTCCACCCGGCTACTGCGCACCTATAGTGACGCGACACATTTTAAATCAGGGTGGATCTCGGCTCGAAATCTCGCAGATTTGGAAAGTTCAGAAGATGTTTTCGAGGAGACACGCTCCAAAAGCGGCATATTATGCGGCCTCTTTGTGTCCCCAAAATAGTGAAGAGAGGAGGGAAGAAAAAGGAAACTAAACTACCCTTGTGCCCCGCCCCGGCCACCCACCCCCTTGCGGCCACTTGGGTGAGCAGGACCCTGAGGACCAGGAGCCGGCCGGGACGTAGGCGCCTGGTTGCTACTAGCAAGACGCGTACGGCGCTCGGCGCCGCGCCCGGGGCCCTCACCTCAGGTAGTTGAGATAGGGCTGGTAGACCTGCGGCAGGCCCTCCTTGAGCACTGCGGCCTGGTAGCCGAGCTGCGGGAGCCCGTTGAGGCTGAGCTGTGGGTAGAGCGGAGGGGCCGCCCCCGCGGCAGCCGCCGAAGCTGAGGTGGAGGCGCCGTCCCGCGGCAGCAGGCACGCGCCTGCGCCCGGCGCCTTGCACGCCGGCGGAGCAAACGGGCCCTGCTGGGGCTGCGCGCCCTCCGCTTTGTACAAAATGCACTCCAGGGTCGACCCCGACGAGGACGCGGACGAGACTGTGGCACTGTCGGGTGCGGTGGCCGCCCCCGCCGCTTCCCCGGGTCTGGACGAAGGCGCTCGCGGAGGGAGTGGCGGCAGCGCCAGCGGCAAATCCGGAAAGACTGCTGGGTTGGGACCCGCCACCAGGTAGGGTCTCGGGGAGCGGGCAGTGGCTTCGGTGCCTTCCTCCTCCTCCTTGATCTTCAGGGCTGGTGTCTGGAAGTCGCCGTAGATTGGGAATGCGTCGTCCTTGGGCTCGGCGTCGGGAGGGTACGCACAGTCGGAGAAGTCGCCAGCCGCGACCTGGGTGGAAGAAGCCGAGGGCGAGCCCCGCGGCGGGGCAAAGGCGCTGACAACCGCAGCCCCACCGTCGAAGTTGTCCCCTTCCAGCAGTTGCCGCGTGCGGGCGGCCAGGAAGGCCGAGTTGAGGGGCAGAATGGGCACGTGGATAAAATCCATCATCGTGGTGGCCAGCGGGGAGCACCCGGGCGCCGCGCGCGCATCCTGCTCCGCCAGGGCGACCTTGGGCGCCAAGAAACGGGAATCTTCCTTAGGGACTAGGGCGACGCTTCCTGCGGCCACCGCTCCTGGGGTGGCCGCAGCTCCTCCTCCAGCTGCCGGGCCTCCCGGAGGCCGGGATTTACCCTTCAGAAGTGGACCCACGGAGCCTTGGGACTCCAAGCCATCCTCCTGCTCTACGTCTACCACATCAGGCTGCGGAGCTGGTTTCACTGCGGCCCCAGGCCAATGGTGGCTCCCAGAGGTCAGGGGCCCCAGCTGTCGGGGCGGTGACAGGCCCCTGGGCAGCACTTTATGGGCAGTTGCGGTCCCGGAGCTGTCGCTAGCCTTTCCCTCTGGCCGGTTCATGAGCGAAGACAACACCCCCTGGGTGGTGGGGGCAACTCGGGGGTCTTCAGGAAGCTCGGAGTCAAACAGGCACCAAGGGCTGGCGGCCTCACAGGCAGGAGGACTGGCGTGGCTCTGCCCGGGACCTGAAGGCTCCAGTAGCGTGTCCAAGACACTGTCCAGCAGCCCTCTGTCCTTTTCTGGGGATCTAGAGCCGCCAGCTCCTGCACTACTTGTGGCTTCAACTCTTGGATACGCCCCCTCCACGTCTGACAGCTGCTGCTCGTCCTGAGTCTTCCGGTCCGGGTCCTGTCCCTGGCAGTGCCTAGGGAAGAGCAGCCGGTCCAGAGAGAGAGGTACGGCCGAGACTACAGGCGCGGCGTCGGTGGTCTGAGTCGCCTGGAAAGGGTCAGCGTCCCGGCGTCCCAGCAGAGGCGATCCCAGCGCTGTGGAGGAGGGCGCGCCGCCCGCCACGTGGGGAGCGTGGGGATCCTTTGCCTTCAGCTCTGTCATGACGACCTGGACTCCCCTTATCTCCTCCCCTGTTTGTAAGGAGGAGGGATAGGGGAAGGAGGTGGGGGTTCAGGGAATATAGGAGCAGCGGGAGGAGAAAATTAATGTTGAGTTTGGCCGGACCCGGCGGGGCGGGGTGGTGAGCTCTCCACCTCCCGGGTCGGAAAGGGGCGGGCGCTGGTCAGCCACTGCGTCTGCCCTGCATCGGGTAGGCAGAGGAAGGGGGCAGTTGTTCAGTCTCTGAGTCCGGTGGGGAGGGCAAGAGGAGGTAGTGGTGCGGGATTTCGTCGCCTAGCTGGGAGAGTTCTCCGACTTCGGCCCGCGGAGGGGAGGTGCAGAGTACTCACGAGTCCGGCGGCTGCGGCTTCGGAAACAGTTACCGGAACGGCTCTGTCTCCAGCTTTCTCCAGGGCATGCCTGTAGCTCCCAATCCCTGACTGCGTCCTACTTTCCTTCTCATTAAAACCCTGGGACTACTTGGACCTTTTGGTACTGCCCATTCTCAAAAACAGTCGGGTTTTTGCCTGCTCCAGCAAATAACTGGCGACAATCATCTCTGCGGCTCTCGGGTTCCTCGGCTATCCAGGAGGACCAAACGCCTGTGCTTACCTATTTCATTCAAGTGCCAGGTGAAACTAGTTAGCACTAAGAATGCTGCTTACACACCAGATCTTCGAACACTCAAATACTGTAAAGCTTAACTCGAATACTGACAGCTGTAGACTGGCCCCACAGGTTTCTAATGACGTCTCCTCCCTATCGAGATGCCCCGCCCAAAGCCTCTCTTACACCAATTACGGACCGGATCTGAAATTCTGGAGTTGGTATTCCCAACCGCTAGTCTGATTCCACTCTAAATGGCAGGTGCTGTGGGATGGAACTTTATACACCTATTAGATGTTTTACTACCAATTAAGAATCATGCCCAATCTAACTGTAATACTGAATGGATTCTTTCAGAATTTCAGTTTTGTAAAGATTTAACACCAAGGAAGATATTTGGCTTTCTTATGTTTTAAAGTGACTGTATCAAAGATGATCCTAAATAATACAAAAGAGACTCTCTCTCTCATGATTTCCATGAAAGCGAGTACTTTCCTTTTAAAAAAAAAATATTTATTTATTTATTTTTAAGACAGAGATAGAACATGAGCAGGGGAGGGGCAGAGAGAGAGGGAGATACAGAATCCGAATCAGGCTCCAGGCTCTGAGCCGTCAGCACGGAGCCCACACCAAGGCTCAAACTGATCAACTACGAGATCATGACCTGAGCCCAAGTAGAATGCTCAGCTGACTGGGCCACTCAGGTGTCCCAAAAGCGAGTACTTTCAAATTTCTCTCAATACATCTAAGGTGTCCTGCTTCTTTCAAACAGTCCTCAATATGGCAGAGAAATTTGGGGGTGGAAGATAGTTGATAATATCTCTTAACTTGTTCTAGAAGTTTAGATATTGGATACCACACTTTGATTTGTTCTAAGAAATTCATTCCAACTTCTAATAGCACTTTAAGAAAGTTTTCCTTAGGTTATATTCCTATATTCTGTGCTACATCATAAGTTCCTCAATACAGTTCCTCAACATACTTATTCTTAAAAATATTTATCTTTGAGGTTTATTTTTTAAGTAGATCACTTCTTCATAACACATGGTAGACAGAGGGGAGAGTATTGCAACATATTTGAGATAGAGTTGTAAACTGACAATCTGCTGAATCGATGACCATTGGGTATCTTGATGTCATCCTAAATACTTAAAACTTAGTTAATCATTTGGAAAGTTCCTCAAGATCCTATGTGTGCTGATGCCCTAACAGGTTCTGTATCAGCCAGACATAGAAAATTCAGAGAAAGACTCCAAGACTCCGGGATGGGCGGAACCACTAGAGGTAAGGATCTTGGGTCTCTAAATCACCTGGGGCAGGTCTATGTGAATGAGAAATAAACCTTATGATGTAGGCCACTGGATTTTGGAATTGATTGTTCAAGCAATTAGTTTATTCTGACAAATTTTGGATATAAAGGTGTTAGGGAGGTCGAAGAGGGGTAAAGCAAATTCCAGGAAGCAGAGAGACTATGTTCATGGAACATCAAATAGGAAGACATAATATGGGAACTGCCAGGAGGCCATCCATTGCGTATTGATTTTAGAATAAATATGGGAATGGAAGAAAATGAGACTAGAGAGATGAGCCAGTTTATTATTAATATTTTCATTGTTGCTTTCAGGCTTTTCTCTTTTCAAGTAATTTAAACCACTTAAAATGCTTTATTGATATATGGTTCACATACCATATATCTCACCGTTTATAAAGGATACTATTTCATGGTTTTTAAGCATATCCACAGTTGAGTAACCATCACCACTATCAATTTGAGAACATTTACATTAACCCCAAAATAAACCTCATACCCATTAGTAGTCACACCTCCTTCTCCTCAGCCCAAATCTCCCAGGAGCAATAATCTACTTTCCTTCTCTGTGAATTTGCCTTTTCTGGACATTTCATATCATATAAATGGAATTATACTCTATGTGGTTTTTTTTATCCTGGTTTCTTAAACTTAGCAAAATGCTTTCAAAGTTCAGCCATGTTGTAGCATGTATCAATACTTGAATTCCTTTCCAAATAATATTTCATTTGTGTGGATGTACCACATTTTATTTTTCCATTTATCAGTTGTTGGACATTTGCGTTGTTTCTACTTTTAAATTATTATGAATAATGCTTTTATGGACATTTGTGTATAAGTTTTTGTGCCAATATATATTTTCATTTCATTTACATTTTATGCCATAGAATCTTTAGAATTTGTACCATTGGTATAACACTGCCAGGGAGTCTTCTAAGACCTTTACATGTGTTAATGTATTTAATCCTTCAACAGTCCTGTAAATGGGATACTATTATCTCCATTTCATAGTTAAGAAAACTGAGGCATAGAGTAGCCCAATATTATAAAGGTAGTAGTAGCCTACTTAGATTTAAACCCAGGTAACTAAAATGCCAGCCTTCTTAGGGGTGTGATTTTTATTTTTTTTATTTTTTATTTATTTTTTTTTAAATCAAAACACCAACTTCTATTTCATGTAATTAGACTTATACATAAATTAGAAGGTTAAGTAACAACTAGTTAATCACCTAATTTCACAGCTATCTGAAGTGGCAATCGTTATATAGCAGCTTATCTATGATACATTCAAGATAAATGATACAATTTATTACTTGCCCATAAGCTACAACACAGCCTGCTTAATACCTTGCCTTAAATTCCACCTCTATACTACAGTATACTTGAGGTCCATGCAAA
>PJEM01020146.1:0-14148 GCA_004023845.1 Helogale parvula
ATAGTAAATAAACATATGAAAAGACACCTAACATAATGTGTCATTAGAAAATTGAAAAATAAAACAAGAGGTACCAAATACCTATTAGAATGACTGAAATCCAAAACACTGACAACAAATGCTTGTGAGGATTCAGAGCAACATAAAGCCTCTTTAGCATTGTTGGTAGGAATGCAAAATGGTACAGACACTATGAAACGTAGTTTGGCAGTTTATTAGTAAAACTAAACATAGTCATTCCAGCAATTTACTTTCCTAAGTATTTATCCAAAGGGTTTGAAAGTTTGTGTCTATACAAAAACCTTGCTAATGTGTATAACAGACTTATTCAAAACAAAATTGGCAGTAACTAGGGCGGCCCTCAATGGGTAACAAATATTTTTTAAAAACCTGTGGTCTATCCATAAAATGGCAAGTTACTGGGAAATAAAAATAAATGAGCTAGCAAGCTACAAAAAGACATGGAGGAACTTTAAGTGCTATGCATATTGCTAATTGAAAGAAGCTAGTCTGAAAGAACTAGACGTTTTATAATCCCAACTATATGACATTTTGGAAAAGGCAAACAATGGAGACAGTTAAAAGATCGGTGGTTGCCAGTGGTTGAAAGAGGACGGTGGAGCACTGGGGAGTATTAGGGCAGTGAATTATTTTGCATCAGACTATATATAGTAGTATAATGGTGGATTATGTCTTCATACATTTGGAGAAATCCATAGAACTGTAGGGAACTACAGGGAACTCTAAACACTGAACTTTAAGTTAATAGTAGTGTATCAGTATGAGTTCATCACTTATAACAAATGTACCCGTTCAAGAGGTTGATAATAGAAAAAACTTTGGTGGGTAGAGTGAAGGATTAAATATAAGATCTTTGTACTTCTTACTCAATTTTTCTGTAAAGTTCAAACTGCTCTATGAAATAAAGTCTATTGATTTAAAACATGTTGCTCAATCCAATTATGTAAAGTTGTTTTAATTTTCAAAATATTTAATTGGTACTTAAAAATCTCACCTAGATTCTGAGCAAAGCTAATACACTTAAGAAATGTTCTATAGATGTTTATGTAAATTCTGATGTCAAAATAATTCTATCTTTGGAAAGAAAGCCCCCAGACACTGATGTCACAGTTGACAGAGTTTAGTAAGTAAACAGGAATGAAAAGTTAAAACGCAGGGAGAAAAGGCAAAAGGTAATTTGTTTAAATAAAAACTAACTTTTCATAAAAATTTGAATATCTTATAAAGCTTAGCATATATGTTTAGCATTGTGGGGAAAAAATGAAGGTAAGATGTAGGTAATTATTCTATCTTGAGGTATTTGACTACCTTGCTGCATCATCCTTAAAATTCATCATTCTTTCTAGACTTATTTTCCTTCTCTGCTAACTGAAGGGGTGAGTCAATATGTTCACAAAGGTATTTTCCAGATGAGTGTGCATTCTTTTAGGAGGAAAAAACTTCTGCAATGAGTAAACCCTTAAGAGAATGTGACAAAAGATTCAAAAAATAAAAGTTGGGATTTGGGGAATCTCATACAGACTCATTCTCCTCAATAATCCCCACAACTTTGGAGCAACAATGATAAAAGAAATGGAGCCCAATGATCACAGTATTTAAAATAAGCCTCACTTGAACTTATTTGTGTCTTCCTGAAGAATTTTCTCTTCTTGACTACTGTGGTGTCCTGCCAGCTGTAATGGTGAAGCTCTAGTATCAATATCTCAGAACTTATTAAAGACCAAACAAGAGTACTTGGATTTTACACACTGATCACAATGCTTTCATTGTAACTCTACCAGTGGCCATATCTTATTTACATTTTGGAGAAAAAACTCATAAAAGAAACTTTCCATTAAAAATATATTTCTTGCTTCTGGTTTCCTAGGTATTTTTCACATGACATAAATATAGACAAAGTCAAAGGTGATATTTTTTATCATACTGCATTTGTGAAGATCCAAAAAGTATCAAGCACTAATTGAATTTTATAATTATACAAGTATGATTGAGGGCATGAGAAGTGTTATAGAAGTGTTCATTAAAAATATCCTCTGTCTAACCTGAAGTCTGTTGATCATTTCTATCCTTCCAATGTATGGATCAGCTTATATATTATATTAATATTATATATTAGCTTAAGTTGTGCACAGGTTCACATTGTGGGTATACTTTTTATTACACAATACATACAAGGTATTCCAATGTATATAAAATATACATGATATTCTCTACAGAGCTACTTAATTGTTCACTCAAAATATGTTTAAATACAGGAGAGACTATAGGACATATTTTATATAGTTCTAATCAACAAATACGTTGAGTTAGTACTCAATATAAGATATTAAGATAAATTCCATAAGTTTATGGGGGGAATAATTCTTAGTTTGCATCTCAGGATGAAATTAAATCTTTACAGGAGAAAGGGAAAAATAGAAAGAGAAGAGAGAGAGAAAGATGTTTTGCATACATATGAGTTTTTAATTGCTTTTAGTACATGCATGGAACACATACATTCATTTTCATATGTAAACTATAATACATTATTACTTAACTATTGTTTAAATAAATCATGTTTTGGAGATGTATGAGTTAATAAACAAAAATCTTTAACACTAACAATATTTAAGAAAACAAAAAACAATACATCATAGTCTCTATTTTATAACCAAGATATTTCTGTAAAAATTTCTTTAAGAATTAAGATAGAGAAGACTCTGTTAAAATAGTTCTTTTAAAATAATTAAAAAATTCATCTTCTCTGAGAAAATGTAAAAGGAAATACAAGAGAATAAAAATAAATTTTGTGTTGAATTTATATTAGCAGAGTTTGTTGGTAGAAATAATGTTGAAAGAGTACATTTAAAAGTTATGGTAACACATTATATTTTTCACTTATTTTTCAATTAGCTGGTTGGTAAGTGATTATTTTGTCTATTATAAGCATAAGAATTAAAACCCATACATATTAATTATAAAATTGTTAGTCAATCTTTTTCAAATAACCTGTGCCTGAGCACACTTATAGTGCTCCTTTCTTCCTAGGTAAAAGGACATTTTTATTGACTATGCATGAGAAAGAAAATGTCATAAATCATCTGTTTTTAGAATGTCCATATACTCAAGAACCAAAAGAGTAAGTAAGTAAATGACACACTCTGACTTTCAGTTCCTTTTTATAAGATGAAACTATAACTGCATTTGATGTCACTGAAAACCATCCACATGATAATACAGACCCCTCTGTAACTAGAAAAGGAGCAGATACTCCGTTACGATGTTTCAGAAATATAATAATTATTTCGGTTCTCTTGAAGTAGAAAAATACAGAAATGTGCATTGTGACTTAATCAATCTTAAAATATAGTGTACTTAATGAAATCAGCCGGAAGCTAAAAAAGAAGTTAATGAACGCCACCTCTTCTTTTTACCCTGTTTACTATTGCTTTATGGGGATCAGCTATTAGTTCAACAAAAACACACATAATAAATATATACTGCCCACTGACCACGTAGCAAGTTTTAAGTAATACACTAAGTGCTAAGAATTCAAATATAGGAAATAACCCTTGTCCTTAAAATATTCAAATACAAATTGTAATTTTTTATCATCTCAGTGACTAACTTCTTTCCATTTCAGGGTGTTGGCTTTGTAGTATATCTAATTTATATTTTTCAATAAACCAAGCCACTTGACAGGACATGATGAAAGCTGGAGCTTCCCATCTCCTGGATGGAAATGATTGATTGAGGATGTATATCAGAATGTTTGTTCATCCAAGTGCCTGAAAGCCTTAGCTTAATTTATGGTATTAGCTCTAGGAACATAGCTCTAAAACAAGTTTGATGTTAACACTTTTTATTTGTTAGTTTGTTTTATACTTAATTATGAAAATACTAATTTAATTTACATCTTTAAAAAACATAACCTCCACAAGCAGTCACATTTAATATAATATTTTACTAAAAGGGACTTCATCTCTAAAATGCTAAAAGACATCTGAGTGATGTTTTCTTCTAGATATATATTTACTTCAGATGCCAAGATAATGATAATGCTCAGCTGGGTTTAACATAATTCTTGATCTTAGAAGAGCAAGATGTTTTCCTATAATGAAGAATTTTGTGAAAGAACTACATATCATGTAATTTGATTTAAAATAAGTAATAAAGGTCAAATGTTTGAGAATTATTAGTGCACAGAAAAACTTGAAAAATATAAAAATGATAAAAGGATATGTTTTTAACACAACATTCTGGGTAGTCTTTTATCCTCAATATAACAGAATAATAGAAAATTACACAAAGATATTCTTATTTAGCTTTTAACTATTGGTCCTTTGATCTTTGGAGTGCAATTAAATTTTCTGATTTAAACATGCTAAATAACTTCTCATAGAAAATAGCAATGGCTATCTATAATGAATATTTCTTCTGAAAACTGATTACAATTCAGAAGATGCTGTGCTGTTCAAAGCAAGTGTATCCACTCAAAAATATGTATTTAATTTAATTTTAATTTAATCAACCTGAAGCTATGAATTTAGTGCTCCTGAAAGAAAGAGATTAAAACTGAATAGGGAGAAGAAGTCCCACATCTTGCTTTGCTGGTACATTTAAGATTTTACCTGAATGGGGCCACCCTCTAGTACGCTGAACAATGCTTTCCACATGGTTATTAAATCCTGTGAACAAAATAATAGGCCAGTGGATTCCACTTAGGGCTTTCTTGAGCTCATTAAGTCTTGGAGTTTTCTTACGGAAAGTCAAACATGCTGTATTTTTCTTACAATAGGGCCATGGGTATACTGCTCGATAAAAGAACTACCACCTATATCAAATTGTAATTTTGACTTTAAAAACATTTTTCATAAAGAAAAGAGCCAAAAACATTGTCTAAATGCTGAAAAGTCACCATGGAAAAGTCCACACATGAAAAATAAACACACACGTGCGCACACACACACACACACACACACACACTCACACACACTCACACATACACTAATGAAAATTATTTGGAGGGAAGCGATACATAGAAACAAACTAAGGTTTACCTGTGAAAAATATGAGAACTCATCATTGTTCATAAGACTATTTTTAGATTGCATGCCAAGATTGTCTCTCATTTTGTAAAGCCATTGTTTGACATCCAAAATGAATTACATAAACTTCCATTGCTTTTAAATTATCAACCTTTGTGATATAAAACTTGGCAAGGAGTGATGTATGAAATATCTTTGCTTTAGATAAGAAATAAGTACCACATTAGAACTGGATCACAGAAATGTTTTACAATTTTAATACACTGTGATTTATTGTACACTAAGGGTGCAGTACTGAGTACTTGTGACTCAGTACACTGAGTCAATTATTCTCATATCACTAGAAGAGAGAAGGTACATGTAGAAAATAGTTTATTATACGACACATACTAGCACTGAGTTCATCAACTGCAAAATCAATTAGGTTCTAATGAAACCACACCATATAAGACAGGTAAAAAGTCCAGCTGCCAGGGAGATAAAGTGTCACAAACTCTCAATGCAGAGCAAACAATCAATGAAATGTTAGTGGGAAAACAAACTTTCCTCTTTACCTTCCACTATACAAACAGCAGGCATTTCAAAAGCAACAAAAGTGCAATCTTAACTGATAATGACAAAACAAGTGTTGAGTATTCAGTATGCTAGTGGAGAAAGCTTCAAAGTTTGCCGATTACATATAATCACTTCCATTCATAATGAAATGTTGACTTCCTTTGATTTGTGTTTAATCCTTATCTTGGAAAATGTATAATTTTCAAATAGCATAATCACACATACTTCAAACACTCATTAAATTCTTTTTGTTACAATTGGATGAAATAACTACATTATCAACAGCTATTTCAAAGTTAGCACAACAAACGTTAGTGATTGATAAAGATTAGTCATTGCAAGAATGTGTCAGGCACCAGAGATTAAATTTAGTTTATCAGTTCAGATATGTAGTGGTCAAATACAGAAAAGAAAATGAAGTCAGGAACAGGATGTATTGATGTTTTTATACAAGATATTTAACCAGCTTCTTATTTATTTTTTTAATGCAGATGGTCAATACAATCCAACAAACAGATCAGAAAAATAAATGTGAAGAGAGCTAAGAATTTAGAATTATCAAATTTCAGAGATGAGAGAAGATCAGAGCTGTTTTTTTTATAGACCTCTCATTTTGAGTGGGGTATTGGAGTGACATATTTGGCTTTATGCTTGAGTAGTACAGGCAGAGTTATGAATACATCCTTTGATTTTAGTTTTCCTTTTCACCCATCTATTTAGAACTTAATTATCCTTCCAAATTCCATAATTAGCAAGGATCTTTATAAGTAGAGCCACTAATTGCGAAGGACTCCCACGTCCCTTTTACTTAATTCACTACAGCTCATTTCTACATTTACTAGCGTCCTGGAAATGCTGATAATTTGTAGAAAAATATCTTATATTTTAGTCACATAATAGGTTTTAGCAGTGTTTGAGTATGGTATTAATCAGGAACTCTAGGCAAACTATATTTTTATTATGTCTTTTAAAAAATATGTTGGAGCACCTGGATGGCTCAGTAAGTTAAGCATTCAACTTCGGCTCAGGTCATGATCTCATGGTTCGTGGGTTCAAGCCCAGCATCAGGCTTGCTGTCAAGCTTGGAGCCTGGAGCCTGCTTCAGATTTTGTGATTCCTCTTTCTGCATCTCCCCTGCTCGCTCTCTTTCTCTCTTTCTCTCTCTCTCTCAAAAATAAAAACATTTATAAAAATTTTTAAATATGTTTTTAAGTTTCTACCCCATTTTGATGTCTTCTATATTTCCCTAAATTAGAGACAAAGATATATTAATAGGTTCATACTTTAAACAATGTCTTTGTACTTGAATGTGACAAGCCAATGTTTTTATAATGTTTCATTTAATAAAGAAAGCTTGACAATCTAGATTTGCATATATTTGCTGGGGTATGTGTTGGAAGGAATAGATGCTATTTTTAGTTATAATTGAAAGTTTCTTTACAAAAACACTTCCAGTCTTGCTAAAAAGGGGAGATTTTGTCAACATGGTTTACAAGAAATGAAGGAAGTATTTAAAGTATATTTCTACTGCTATAGCATTGCCAGACTCAGGCATTCAAACCCCAGAATTCTGAAAAATTTTAAATATATTATTGTGAAGCCATTATCAATAACTTTTGAGAATTGATAATAACTTGAAACTACAGCTGGAGAACTGAGAATCTCTCATTGTTAAAAAAGTAAATTCTATAAATCGCTAAGGCTATCTACCAGTAATCTCTGGAAAAAATAGTAAAGTAGATCTCTAACAGAGGAATTCACTAAACATCAAGTCCAGTCAAATCTCATTCTATTTTTATTTTTGGTAACTTTACTAATCTTGCACATCCAAGGTACGATCTTAAGTGTGCTTGTTTTCATTTTAGCAAGGCAAATGATCCAGCACTTCATGATATTGCTTTTAATTATGTAAAAATGGTGCAAATGTTAGGTGACTAATAGAACAGATATGTAGATTGAAAGCTTATTGAAAAGTAGTGCCCATTTGGTACCGATGAATCACTCTCACTTGGGAGAGTTTCAGATAACTTACCACAAAACACTGGCCTTATCATGTCAACAATCTAAGCAATGATTTCTATAGTGTTGAAAAAGGTAGTCCTTATCAGATTTTCGTCAAAACTGGATTGCAATCATACTTGATGATAGATTTTGTGTCTAAAAAGGTCTTGAAAGTCTAACAAATCTCAGAAACAGCCAAGTGAAAATAGTGAAAAAATTATCATGTGAGTATTATCAAAGAAACATAAGAGGTTAATAGAATATCCTTTTAACATACATGAACTATATAAATAGAAAATTATTTATAAAAATAAACAAAACAAAACCAATAACAAGGGCACCTGGGTGGTTCAGTGGATCAAGTCTGCCTCTTGATCTCTGCTCAGGTCATGACCTCATGGTTCATGAGTTCGAGTCCCATGTCGGATTCCACTGATGTGGAGCCTGCTTGCAATGCTGTGTCTCCCTCTCTCTGCCCTCCCCCACTCATTTTCTCTAAATACAGATATATATACACACACATACATACTAACAACAAAAATATGTCCCCAAACTTGTCTTATAAGTAGTTTATGTGAAAGATGGTTAAGTATTTAGTTGAATACAATTTAAATGTAAGTAAATAGTGTAAAATACTTCCTGAAATCAAAGAAGTGAAACTAATGTAGATTTAAGAGTGAAGCTTCATATACAAAAGTTTCAGAGTAGAAGAGGTAATTTCTTTTTGTGCACATTACAGGATTCACATTTTTCTAAGATAGGTATTATTTACTAGAATATACCAAGAACAAAAAGAAAAACAAAATCCCTGCAGTCTCAAGAAGAAGAGAAGCACTCTAGAAAGTATGTCACAAGAGAAGTAGTTAAGGAATCTGCATTGAAATTCCATTATATCTTATGGGAAAAAAACAAGGGCAATAATAAAAATATAATAATTCTAAAAAATTAGTTAAGTCCAAATTCAAATAAGTGATATTGAAAATAATGAGATTTTCAACTTTGAAAGTCTTCAAGCAAAGAATACATGATTGCCAGTTATGAATGCTATAGAATGATTACTGAAGTAGGAGTTGATCAAATACTTTCAAATTCGTTTCTGCATTTTTCACTTGTTTAACCCAAGGCCATTTTCTCAAATTTTAACATGCCAACCAATTATCTCACATTGTTTCTTCATGTATCAATTCCTCTTTCTATGCAATTTTTCACATAGAAATTGTGCAGTTGTAGAATGACAAGAGAGTTGTCTAAGGCCAACAGACATTTTGAGAATTCTGTATATCAATATGTTTCAAATTAGGCCAGTCATGTTGTTCTCATTTCTCTTTCCCTTTGATTAGTCTAGGGATGGATATGTGACCAGTGCCTACCAAATATAGAGGGAAGATTCTGGGACTTAGTTGCTTCCCTGGTAAGGAGAAAATTTTATTATAAGAATATCATTTTTCCTTATCATATGGATAACTGATGTGTAACCATAGTTTTTGCAATTGTGGCTGCCATCTTGGAAATTCAAAAAAGGACTAAGGAGATTGCAGATATACCAATCTGCAACAAACTCTAAATATTCTTATGTTTTAATTTACTTTTAGAATATATTCTATTTTATGCAGGCAGAACATTTCTAACTAATGCTTTATACAAAAATTATATGACTATAAGGCTTAATAAGTATTATCAGTAAAAAGTAAATGAGGAAATAAATTACCCATAAATAAGCGACTTATGAATACTAAAAATATCAGGAAATGATTTTCTGAAAGGGTAAATAAAAGTTTAGGCCAGAAGAGGAACTATGCATGTGCTGAGTATACTGTGTAGATAATTTGTGGGGAAGGGGCAAGAGATGTCTTGTGAAAAAGCTCTGAAGCAGGAAAGAGCCTGGTTATTCATGCAAGAAGGCCCATGTACTGCAACATAAAGGAGAGGAAGATGAGGGAAAAGAGTAAGTTTGGCACTTAGATGAAGAGTTTTTTTGTTCACATTAGGTGTTGATATTTTTGCTACTTTGCAACTGTAGCTTTTGAAAACCTGGTGACGAGACACTGGGGTTCACACAATCAGACTTATGTTGTCAATGTGTCGCTCTATGTTCAAAACTTTTGGGTAGAGAGATTTAGTGTGGCTATGAGGACATCCATTATAAGCCTATGGAAGATTTCTAGGGAAAGATCATTGTAACAAGGAGTAGCGTGGTGGTGGTGGTAATGCATATAGGTGTATAAAATTGAAATATTTTAACAATTAGGTGAAACTTTCTGATCGGTAAGATATGGAGCCTGAAAGAGGACAGTACCAAGTAGGAACTCTAAATTTCTGATGTGAGCCATTGTTTTGATGATGGTTTTAACCACTATGATTGGAAAAAAAATAAAGGACACATTGATTTGGGAGAAAAAATTATGAGGAGTTTGGAATTGCTGTGATATATCTAAGCACAGATGTAAAAGAAGCATTAGATAACAGAATCTGGGATTCTGAAGAGTGATACAGAATTGTGAAAACAATGTATGAGTGGTTAGAGTATACTGGGCAATTTTGTATATCGTTGGGTGTACTATTGCATGCTTATAATATTAATAACCATCAAAAGAATGAACAAAAGAATGCATAAAATATTTAACGTGTCAAAAAGGGATATTTCTCTTGCAAAAACATATATATCCGTTCTATTGGTTTCTCTGGAGAACCCTAATACAACTGACTTCTGAAATTTGTTTTTTTCTCTCAATAGTTTGCTTATATGATCAATGCTGTTGTGTATAGCTTCTACTCAATAATTATTTTAACAGTTGTCTAGAATTCCGTGCTGTAAAACAAACAAAAAATAATGTATGAATTCTCTTTTCAATGGACACTTGACTTTCTTCCTTTATTTAAAGTTTTACTACTATGAACAAGGCTGTTGTGACTATTAACATTTTGTTTATTAAATTTTTGAAAGACCCTGTCTGTGGTGCATGCCTTGAAATGCAATTGCTCATCAGTAAAGCACATGGCTGGCTGTTCCACTTTTCAGGAAAGTGCCCAATTATTTTACAAAGGTTATAATTATTTCTATTGCAGTGAGAGGTTTATAAGATTCCCACTGACATACTATCTTAGCCAGTATTTGAATAAAATATTAAATAATATGTAGATTGAACAGATATAGGAGGTATAAAATGTTGACTATTTTAATCCCAATTCACATTTCTCTGATTGTTAGGAAGTTTGAACATTTTTCTATCTGTTGATTTATATGCCTTGTACCTTTCATCTCCTATAAAATAGTACTTGTTTCTTTTGGTAATTTTTCTGCCAAGATGTTTGCCTGTTTATTTCTTGTGTTGATCATTAATGTAATTATTCAACAAATATTTATTGGTCCTGTACTACTTGCCAAACACTCTTCTCATTATTGGAACACAATATAAACCTAAACAATCAAGAATATTTCCTTTATAGATCTTATGTTAGTGGAGAAATATAGACTTTAGGCAAAATAAACACGTGAACTAATAGTAATTAGAAGATAGTAATTGAAAGTTGTATTAATTAAAACAGTATGGTGCTGTCACAAAAACAAACACATAGATCAATAGAACAGACTAGAAAACCCAGATATGGACACAAAACTATATGGCCAAGGGCTCTTCAACCAAGCAGGAAAGAATATTCATTGGGAAAAAAAGAGTCTCTTCAACAAAAGGAATTGGGAATACTGGACAGCAACATGCAGAAGAATGAGCTGGACCACTTTCTTACACCATACACAAAAATAAACTCAAAACGGTTGAAAGACCTAAATGTGAGACAGGAAACCATCCAAATCTTAGAGATCACAAGCAGCAATCTCTTTGACATTGGGTGTAGCAACTTCATGCAAGACGTATCTCTGGAGGCAAGGGAAACAAAAGTAAAACTGAACTCGTGGTACTTCTTCAAGATAAAAAGTTTTGCACAGTGAAGGAAACAATCAACAATTCTGAAAAGCAACCATCAGAATGAAAAAAAGATATTTGCAAATGACATACTGATAAAGGTTTAGTATCCAAAATCTATAATTAACTTATCAAATTCAACACCAGAAATCAAACAATTCAGTTAAGAAATAGGCAGAAGACATAAATAGACCGTTTTTCCAAAGAAGGCATATAGACGGCCAACAGACACATGAAAAGATGCTCATCATCACTCATCATCAGGGAAATGCAAATCAAAACTGTAATAAGCTATCATCTTACACCTGTCAGAATGGCTAAAATTAACAACATGAGAAACAACAGATGTTGTTGTCGATGTAGAGAAAGGGGAACCCTCTTACACTTCTGATGGGAATACAAACAGGTAGAGCAACTCTGGAAACTATGGAGGCTTCTCAAAAAGTTAAAAATTGAACTACCCTACAGTATGCAATTGCACCTTTAGGTATTTATCCAAAATATACAAAAGTACTGATTTAAAGGGACACATGCACCTTGATTTTTATAGCAGCATTACCACCCATAGCCAAATTATGGAAAGAGTCCAAATGTTCACATCAGTTTTTACAGAATTATCATATTTACTATGCAATCTTCCTCTGTATGTTCATAGTGCATTTTTCTGTTTACGAGGGTTTCCCTGAATGCCTCTGTGTGTGTGTATTCTTTATTTTTTTAAGTTTATTTATTTATTTTTGAGAGAGAGAGAGAAAGAGAGAGAGTAAGCAGGAATGGGGCAGAGAAAGGAGAAACAGAATCCCACGTAGGCTCTGTGCTGTGAGCACAGAGAATGACACAGGGCTTGAACCCACAAACCATAAGATAATGACCTAAGCTGAGACCAAGAGTTGGATGCTTAACCAACTGAGCCACCCAGGTAATCCTCTTCTTTAGTTTTATACCATATCTTCTTTATACCATATCTTCTTTTATACACACACACATATAATGGACTACATATAATATATACATTATATTCTATATATATATATTCCATTATATATACACATTCCATTACATATATTATATATGTGTTGTATATTATAGTCCATATATTCCACATATATTCCATGTATAATGGAATATGTATATAATGGAATACTACTCAGCCATCAAGAAGAATGAAATTTTGTCATTTGCAATGACATGGATGGAACTAGAGTGTATCATGCAAAGAAAAACAAGTAAGATATACAAAGACAAATACCATATGAATTCACTCATATGTGAAATTTAAGGAACAAAACAAATGAACATAGAGAAAGGGGGAAAAAGGAGGGAGGCATACCATAAGAGACTTAACTACAGAGAACAAACAGGACTGATGGAGGGAGGTGGGCAGGGAATAGGCTAAATGAGTGATGGGTTTAAGGAGGGCTTGTGATGAGCACTGGGTGTTGTATGTATGTGATGAATCACTAAAATCTGCTCCCCAAACCAACACTACACTATATGGTAACTAATTAAAATTTAAATAAAAACTTTAAAGATATGCACACACACGCAAAAAGATGATAGTGTAATTTCTTTTTAAAAGAAATATAAAGCAAAGGAAGTGTAAAGGGAATAAAGGATGTATTTGCAACATATAGTTTATTAACATTTTCATGCTCTTCATTAAAATAAATAAAATCACTCTTAATATATCTACTGAATATGTACTTTTTCCCAAAAGTTCTATATTTTGGCCCAAGAAACCTTTTAAATATTTTTTCAAAATTTCTGCTAATATTCTTTCACATTTTTTTCATTTTCCTTTAACTCATAGATTTATTTGGTATCAATTTACTGTTCTGGAGTATGGAATAGGCACCAATTTTTTTCTGTAAATGATAAAATTTTCAATATTTTGAAAAAATATTTTTCTAACCTTTTTTTCTGAGTTTTCTGTTATTGTGTACTTGGCAATTTGTTTTTTCCATGCAAATACATCTTTGTTTTAACAACTGTTTATAAGAAGTTGATATCTGGTGAGACGTTTCCCTTGTCCTATCTTGTTCTCCACTCTCTCCCAGCCCAGGAAATTTAACTATTAGATCTTTAATTTTCCACATAAATTTTAAATCAGCTAATTGAGTTCCACCCAAAGACCTGCTGGGATTTGTATTGCAATTACTCTGAATCTTTAGTTCAATTTTTACAGAATTATCACATTAACTATATAGTCTTCCTCTTAATGTTTATAGCAAGTGTTTCTGTTTATGTGAGTTTCCCGTAATGTCTATTAATAAAGTTTTCGTTTTTTTTTTTTTTTACATAGACTTCTTTTTAAGTTTGTGCAATTATTTCTAGGCAGTTGACATTTTACTCCCTGTTGCTCTTAATTTTTCTTAATTGTTTAGAGATAATGTACAAAAGCGAATTGACTTTTATCAGCTTTTTAAAAATAGTTTATTGTCAAATTGGTTTCCATATAACACCCAGTGCTCTTCCCCAGAAGTGCCCCCCCTCCATTACCACCAGCTCCCTTCCCCCCCTACCCCTTCAACCTTGGCTTCATTTTCAGTATTCAATAGTCTCTCAGGTTTTGCATCCCTCTCTCTCCCCAACTCTCTTTCCCTCTTCCCCTCCCCATGGTC
>PJEM01020147.1:0-14137 GCA_004023845.1 Helogale parvula
AACCCAACGTGGGGCTCGAACTCACTGACCATGAGATCATGACCCGAGCTGAAGTCAGACATTTAACCAACTAGGCCACCCCACCCCTCTCAGGGGTTTTTAATAGGAAGTCTTTAAATTCCTTCAGATTATATGACAAAAGGCATATCATGACTAATAAAAAATAACATTTTTCTGGCTAATGATAGTTTAAGTCTTATTTTAACTTTGTTGAAATTACAGAATTAGAAACCAAATAAATCACAAAAATATTTGAAAACACAATCATTTAAATTATTCACTTTCACAGTTTCTGGGAAGTATAAAAAAACGTTTTTTACTTAGACTTATCAAGTGACTTAACTTTGTTATCTTTTCATTTATAGACACATTTTTAAAGCTGCCATACTCAAAAAGGATTGTGAAAATTGAAATACTATAAATTTTAAAATATCTTTAATAATATCATGTTTGATAAAAAGATTTTTATCTCTTCATGTGCCTCCTGTATATTTTTGCCAAAACTCAAAAATGCAATTTATCTCTTTCAGATTAGGGAAAATTTTTGCTATATAACCTAAATTGCAGAAGTAATCAACCAAAGCAGACTTAATTTTGCAATTTTACCCTTTAAAATATTATCTCAGAGGGTCTAGTTAGGAAGCATGACCAGGTTACACAATTTATTAAACTACCAATTCATTTCTAGAAAGTGTTCAGGTTCCTTCCGTTATACCAGATACTGTTTTCTCTTTTATTCTTTGTCATTAGGAGCCAGAAGGACAGGTGAGAATCTCACTTTCCAGTTTAACAGAAATGTCTTATATCCCTGGTGGAAGGATTACTCCCTTGGTTACCAATAAGACCTCTTAAACCAGCAGAGCTCAGATTCAGGGTCAGCCTTCTTAAACCAGCAGAGCCTCTTAAGTCAGCAGAAGTCCAGATTTTGGGGTCAGAGAATAAGCATTTTACAAGTGGTTTTCAGTTCTAATAGTGATATAAACTATCCCCAATTCCATTCCTTAGTTCCTGGACTCATGTATTGTGGCTCTGGAAGAAACGGCATGATATAGCTTCCACTGTTTCAGTGCATATAGGACTGAAAACCCACTTCTCAAAATTATGCTCACAGTTCATTCAGTAACTGAATATTGAAGAGGCAGTTGAATATATCTCCCTGACAGGGTAGTTATGGAAAGGGTCTAATCAAATCATTATGCCACTAGATGTAACACTGGAGTAACAAGTTATGATATTATGTCTCATGTGTAAACAACACTGGTCACTGCTGCTGTAAGAAAAGACACCCAACCATCAACCAGTATAAAGCTGATGAAAGGAGGCCATATCTTTGAGTTCCTGCTTGCCACAACTACTTTGTCCACGAATTCATGGGTGCATGTTATAGGCTAATTTGTGTTTCCCCTGAAACGTAATGTTGAAATCCTAAATCCGAGCACTCTCAGAATGTGGCTTTATTTGGCAATAAGACCTAAAAAGAGGTAATTAAAGTAAAATGAGGCCCTATTGACTGTTATCCTTATTTTAAAAAAAGAGAGAAAGAGATGAGAGAGACAGAGACAGAGACAGAGATATTTGAATACAGACAAGATCAGAGAGAGGGCCAGTGAAAGCAAAGGAGAAGGCAGCCATCTACTAGCCAAGGAGAAGCCCTAAGAAAAACAAACCCCGCTGAGCCTTCAGAGTTGTGAGAAAATAAATTTCTATTGTTTAATCCACCCAGTGTGTGGTCCTTTGTTATGGTAGCTCTAGCAGACTAATAGATTGGGGTAAAAGGTAACTCATAACCAAGGTCAAGTCATTATTGTGCATTTTATTTTAAAATCCTTCTCATCAGGTAGGTTCTTTTGTATGTGACCACACTCTCAAACTCTAGGCCTTTTTTTCAGAGGTCTATCATAACCTCTGATTTCATGAACAGGTGATGGTTTGTTTCCTCCAAAGAACACAGTTGCATGTTCAAGGTTTATTTGACATAAAAGGAAGAACTTTATTTCATCTTTCTCAGGAACATTATTGTAGTTTTCTCATTCAGGTTTTCCACAGCCCTGTTTGTCTGGGTTATACAGGTCAATTACACATCCAATTCATTTCTAGGGAATCGATGATCAATACAGTCCTGGATCAGATCATTCTTAATGCCATTTTGCCCTGCTATCTGTTACAGTCACTCTGCCCTTCTTGATCTTGTTAAATACCTCTTAATTAGATTATGCCACCCTGAGATCCGATTTCAATGGCTTCATCTTTCACTTTTATCACTAATATATGGGATACTAATATCACTTTTATCACTAATCCACTACAGTAATTTTTTTAGAAATACTGGTGCAATATTCAATGATCTATTTCTCTAGTATATTTCTCTTAATGAAGTACTTCTTTACCCTGTATTTGAATTTTGTAGTATATGTCATACGTGATAAAACATGACAATGTTCCTATTTCCCTAAGTCTTTAAGCTTCTTTTAATACATCATACAAAGACAGGATCAGCTTCCTGCAGTTACAAGGAGACATGCACTCAGAAGGCCTCCACAATGGCTTAATGTTCAGCTGCTCAAGAGAAAATGCAGCATACATGTAAGCAAAAGATATAACTACAGTAGCTGTATTCTCTATTCCTTATCTCCTTGTTTACTTAGCTTTTGTGAATCCCAATGAGCACAGAATTGCAGGTGACCCACAATCATGGAATTCAACAAGACTGAAAGCCAGGACAAGGTAAGTTGTTACATCTATGATTTAAAAAGCAAGGGTGCTGACAGCTCTGAGAGATTATGCTTTCTGTTCAAACTAAGACTTAATTCAAATTTTGAAGAAGGCAATGGCATTCTAAAAACGTATAAATGACCAAGGAACCATATCCTTTCCTCTCTTGTTTGTGTTACTTCCCTGTGTTTGCTGACCACCACATTGAAAAGGATGTCATCAAAGAATAGGGAAATATGGGATCATCCAGATTTTCCTTACTCATTAGTAACCTAAAGGAAGAGAATGTTGAAGGAAGATGCAAAGTATCAAGAAATGGAATAAAAACAGTCAAGCTAATCTGGAGCAGTATTTTGGGAAAATGAAATACATGTGCATCAAGAGCTAGGAAATACTAATTTTAGTGATTGTGTATGAGTTAGGTGCTCTTATATATGTATGGAAAACTGGAATTTCACAATAAAAAAATGAGCTGTAAAATCCACGCTAATAATTTAAAATTTAAAATAGCAAATAAAAAAATACTGCAGATCAAGAAAGATCCCAAAAAGAGAAAGGTCTTATATTTTTAGCACCTTTAACAAGACAGTTTTTCTATTTTGAATGAGAATACTTCACAGTTTTACTTTGCAATGGGTCCCACAACAGGTCTGGCATCAAAGTTTTTCTTAGCCATAATAGCCATTATAGAGTCCAGGTTTCGGATAATCAACAAGCATATGATTTAAAATATAATTAGGTAGTTGCAAAAGGCATGTGAAGGGGTTTAGAGCACGACACCTCAAAATTGCCACTTTGACATAAGGATTATTTTGAACTGAAGGTAACTGAAAAGAAGCAGTCACAGGATAAGGTCTCTCTATCTTTCCCTTATCTGCTTGAAAGAACAACATAAATTTCCCTTGTAAAAGGTGTGCCTCCCCTGTTTCCTGAACCAGGATGGAGATAACATCTTTATCACCAGTGTTGAGATGGCACTGGAAAGAGTCTACATAAACAAACCTTATTAACTTGCCCTTATCTCCCATAGTTTCCCCATGAATTTATATTTCCCCATATATTTATTTCCCATCATTTGCTGCCCCTAAAAGTCTAAAAGCTTTTTCTTTTTCCTGTCACTTCTTTACAAATTTATTATCCTTTGCTAAGATGCTATTATAAGCCCAAGTTCTAACTATGCTTTCGAGTTACTCATCACTGAGGTTTCTCTGCAGATGAGCGCTACATGTCTTAATAAACTATTTTTATTTTGTTAATCTATCTTTTGACAGTGTAATTTAGACAGGGCCCTGTCTAATTTCTAATCAAGAAAATTAGAGGGAGAATGTGTTCTTTCCCCCCTATACATGTGAACAAGACTGTTTTTTAAAGTTTATTTATTTATTTTGAAAGAGACAGAGACAGTGCAAGTTGTGTGTGTGTGAGGGGAGGCGCTTGTAGAGAGGGAGAGAGAATGGCAAACAAGGTCTGCACTGCCAGGTTAGAGCTCTACATGGGGATAGAAAACACAAAACTGTGAAATCATGACCTGAGCTGAAACCAAATGTAGGGCATTCAACTGACTGAGACACCCAGGCATCCCATAAGCAGGACTGTTAAGTGTATTACAATGACATATTCAAACTAGTTATATTTTGTTTTGGTATAATAAGATTAGTAATTGTTCCCATGTGTATGTACAAATATAAATATCTGTATATCATGTAGATCTATCTATCAAGCCTTTTGCTGTAATTTCCCAAATTTGATTTTGTGATCAAAGTAGTGATAAAATCTGGCTCTAATCATAAATCTAGAGATTTAGTAAAGTAATTAGAGTATGCTCCCCACCCTGCCCCCTCCCCTCCCAGAAAGATAAACTTCATCAAATAGAAAAAAGCTACAAATGACATTTGGGAGTTTGGGATACTTAGAGTCATTTAAATCTTCCACATATCACCATTGCAACTCTACATATCCAGATGTTTCCCAGTCAATACCCTTCTACTACCTTCACATCTTGGTGTCCACATTCAGGAGATTGGTAGTGAGTTAAATGGGGTATTGACCCTGATTATCATGAGGATGTAGGATGTACAATTATATAACAGATGCTGGAAAAATGGTTTGTATACAGGTGATCCACTAGAACTTCTCTTGGCTAGTTGTAACCGTAAATGGTCAAACAACAGCTATATCCTGCTGAGAGTGCAGGAATTAGTATATGGCAGCTACAGAGAAGTGGAGCCCAGTTCTCTCTATTTAAGGAAGGTTTCAGGAAGTGTCACTAAGAGATAGGCTCTAGCTGTCCACTCCTTCAGTGTGGGCTTCAGCTGCACAGATGAACTCGCAAGATTCCACTCTCCTAGAGGAAGTTTTATCTGATGGCTGGGTGAGGCACAGGTATAGAAGCCTGGCCATTTTGTCCAGACAAAGGATGACTCCATATGGCAAATTTTTCCCCAGAACTCACTGCTGGGTCAGCCAGGACTTTATCATGCCAGTACTGTGCTCTCTCTTTGCCTGACCTTGCTGCCTCTTTCTTCGTTCACAACGGTCGTCCTTAATATAAATCCCGGACCCCAAACGTCTTAGCTTCTCTTCTGAAGAACTCATTCTGTAACAGAGAATCATTGATCCTTTATTGATGAAAGTCTGGGTCACTCCAACAGTTAAGCTGCTTAAACCGGTAGAATTACTAGCTGGGGATCTAGAATGAGTTTAGGAAGGCAATGATGAATGCCAATTATGGCCTTGGGACCAACTGTAGCATTAAGAGGGCTGTAGATCATCTCAGAAATACTCTTTCTATGCTGTTTGACTTTTTTCTACTACCGTAAAGAAGATGACAGTAACATTCTTTATATACATATCCTTTCATGTGGTTACTGATGACAAAGAAAATCCAGGGAAGAAAAATTATTGGATCAGCTTGAAAAGTATTTATATGGTTTTATATCGTGAGCAAACTGTAAGTAAACTGTACTTAACCATGATATTTTCTGAGGTTTATAAATATTTAGTTTTATTTTGTAGTGCATTTATTAAATTAATTTAATTATTTACAAATTAATGTGATTTGAATGGCTCTAAGAACTAGATTTCTCCACTGGTGCCCAAAATAATTCATAACACTGGAGAGAAGTATGTAAAAAACCTGACAAATTAACAGAAATCTTGATAGCAATGTTCTTGTGGACTAATCTGAAACTGGGTAAAGTATTCCCAACTTTATGATAAGAAATAATTTCTAATTTTTTAAAGCGTTGTTTGGAAGAACAAAAGAGATGTAACATGTGCATTCGTTTCTGAAAAGAAAATGCATTCAGTAATTTCTTAATGCATAACATCTCCAGAGAAAACATTGATTATCTTTCAAGGTTGTTACACTTCAAATGACATGACCTTTAGCCTGGGAACCTGAAATGATCACTCTTTTGAGCAGCACAGGCTCTGATATCATGTTTTTCTATTTGTAGGCATATTAACCAGCATAATTCAACCATTTAATCTGTTATTATTTATGCAAGTATGTATTCAAGCATTAGTCAATTTTTGCTTACCATTCACCTTGACCTGGACAATGTTGTTGGTGTGGAAAATTTTTGGTGAGCAAAACAACACAAAATATAATTATCTTGTTTCTGCTTTTTAAGTAAAGGCTTTTGTTCTGTTTTATTATTTTGTCAATAAACAATTACTTAAATATGTGATTTACAAAAATAAAGTTGATCCAACATCTTAATGGTAGAATTCTGTACAAGATCCTTCTCTGCTTCAATTCCTACTTGCTCAAACATTAAGTTCTAATCTTACCACTATGAATCAGGAAATAATTTCATGCTATAAACATCCAGGAGAATGAAACCAGAAAATAACAGGTGGCAGTGAAAATGTATTTGTACATCTAATATGCAGCCAGGGCATTAAATCAAGACATAAATGTTGCCTGCTGGGAGGAAAGAGCATCCAAAGACAAAGACAGAAAGCAGCAGTGTGGCAGACAAACTTTAAGATGTCCCCATGATCTCTACCTGTTGGTGTTAATGCTCTTGTATACTCACCACTTCTTCTACACCATCCTGACCCTGAGTTTGTGCAGGATACTTCCAACCAATAGTATAGCAAAGGTGATGGGATGTCACTTTCATAATTAAGTTGCTTTGTATATTTTATCTTGCTAGCAGACTCTTCCTAGTCTCCTTCTCTTCCTTTGTTGGCAAGAAACAAGCTACCATGAATCTTATAATCACAATAAACAGAAGGTTGCCAATAGCCACAGAGGTGGCAAAGCAGAAGCTCTCCTAGTCAGTTCTCCAAATGAGAAACTAGACCTTGCCAACACCTAGATTGCATCCATGGGAAATCCTCTGCAGAGAGCATAGCTAAACACTGCCTAAAATCTTAACCCACAAAAACTCTAAAATAATGCACGTGTATTGTTTGAAGCTGCAAACTTTGTGGTAGTTTGTTACACAGTATAGAAAACTGGGGCACCTGGGTGGCTCAGCTGGTTAAGTGTCTGACTTCAGCTCAGGTCATGATCTCACAGTTTGTGAGTTTAAGGACTTCACTGGGCTCTGTGCTAACAGCTCAGAGCTTGGAGCCTGCTTCAGATTCTGTGTCATCCTCTCTCTCTGTCCCTTCTCCACTCTCACTCTGTCTCTCGCTATCTCAAAAATAAACATTAAAAAAGATTAAAAAAAAAAGAAAACTAATACAACGTGTATGACAATATCTGAGCTTTCACCACACTAGCCACAAAAAAGAGAGGCAGGAGAAAGTAAATGAAGCCTGTTCAATGCACTGAAATTTGAAATATAAAAAATGGCTGGTAACAAGAAATAAAGAAGGTCCTACTCTCCAGGTCAGTAGTCTCCTCAAGTGGGCACTGTCTCACCATTATAAACATAATTATGTTCCTCCTGTTGCTTCAAATTCTTAAATGGTTTCCATTTTTTATATAACAGAATCATTAGACAATTTCTTAAGAGTCCGTTTGGAGCTCTCACTCCATACACATAGAGGTAGAGCTCTCCTGTAGTACCCTTGGTGCTTCCGCCACACTTCTCTTTTTTCAAGTCTGAGAAAAACGTCGTACTAATCTTTCACAAGATCTCGTGCTTCTATCATCTTGAATTAGATTCTCTTTACTTTCCTAATAAAATTTTACTCACTTTCTATGCCTTTATAACCAACCATTGCTTCCTCATGGATACTTTTTATGACCCTTAAGACTAGGACAAATGCTTTATTTTAATTCTTATTACATTATATTTTCCTATGATATCTCTTCCTGATATCTTGCTCTACAAAACCTATATCTCATTACCACATCACGGAGGTTAAAAGAGTGTATGGAGAAGCAAGAAAAAAATCAAGGGTTTGAAGATTATATGTTTATAGAAATAAAGTATCCAAGTATGATTATTGTAATACTTGTTAAATACTAATTCATTCTTAAGTACTAAATAATGGCAAGGAGAATGCTTCTCACAGTGAGAACACATCTGACATCATTGGGAGCTTTAGAAGATGTAAACTTTCAAACACTTCTGGGGGCAACTTAAATGTATGGATATTTCATAATCCATTTACTGTGGCAATCAGTATAAGCATGTCTCCAGAAACAACTTCTTATGTTAGTTATTCAAAACTTTTATCATTGTTTTAACCTATGTCAAGAATATTAAATTCAAAAAAATATAAAACACATATCATGATAGTCCAGTTTGCTTCCCACACGGTGAATTGTGTGCTTAAAGAAGTAATACAGCCTTTAGTGTGATTCAGTGGAATATCTTTTCTCTGAGACTTGGCTTTTTCTTTTTTTCTTAAGTGTATATAATAAAAACTGATCTGTCTTGGGGCGCCTGGGTGGCTCAGTCAGTTAAGCGTCTGACTCCGGCTCAGGTCATGATCTCATGTTTCGTGGGTTTGTGCCCCGCGTCAAGCTCTGTGCTGACGGCTTAGAGCCTGGAGCCTGCTTTGTATTCTGTGTCTTTCTCTCTCTGCACCTCCCCTGATCACACTGTCTCTCTCTGACTCTCAAAAATAAACAAATGTTAAAAAATTTTAACACACACACACACACACACACACAAACTGATCTGTCTTTAGTTTCACAAACATTTTTCAATCATGTACTATGTTCTAAGGATTTTATTTTAAATTTAGTTTGGGGAAAATTTTTCCACAAAAACTGTAGTGAATGACAAAAGTTAAGGGAACTCATTAGTATTTGTGATCTGAGAATACAACACTGACAAGTTCCATTTCTCTGAACGGTGTATTCATTTTTTAAAACCCATTCACTGGCTACTATTTGCTATCTTTTTATACTGGAAAGAGTAACTATTCCAACATCTGTGCCTTAAGTAATTTCTTTCCTTTTATACTCAGTTTAGTCTGAAGTATATGGCTTATCCTGATCTTGAAATATGCTGAAACAGCAGAAGTCAACATTTATTGAACATTTGCAGATCTCACTATGCAATAAAGGCATTCTTTTTAAACATACCACTATATATATTATTTATTTTTGTATTTTTATATTACCTACCTAGCAAAAACCACAAATGTTTGTACATAAAATTTTAAACATGTAAAATATAAAATAGAAAATGAAAAACCAAGATGAATATGAAAAGTGTATATGCATTAAATGAAAAAAATTGAAGAGATAAAAAGAAGGAAGCAGTCTTAGAAAAATGAGTAAATGTTGCTTAGATTTTGTTGGAAAAATTATTATTCCCCACAATTTGGCATTTTAGCAAGAGTAAGTATATAACTATTCTTAGAAAATTAAAATTTCAAAATAGTCAGCATTTTTATATGATGTTCAACAATCCTATCAGAGCTTTGTTGTACTGACTCTGTTTAGATTCATATTTTGCATATTTGAAAAATACATGTGCCATATTCCAAAGCCCTTAATCAGGTATGCTGACCACCATAGTCATAAGCACCTGAAATTTCTGAAGTTTAAACTTTATGATAAGAAAACAGAGATTGAGAATGTTATAACTATTTTTAAATGCAATAAAAAAAATTGGCTCTAAGTCTAAAGGAGTTTCCACAAATTCCCACAAATTCTGTGGCTTAAAAAACCCTCATTTAGTATCTCATATTTCTGGAAGCACAGCGGGCTCAGCTGAGATTCGGCTTAGTCTCCCAAGACTGAAATCAAGGCGTCCACAGGCTCTGTTCCTCCCTGGAGCCTCTCAGGGAGAATATGCTTCCGGGTTAATGCAGATTGTTGACAGAACTCAGTTCTAAGCAGTTGTAGAACAAACGTCCGGTTTCCTTGCTGGTCTTTGCCTGCGGGTCCTCCTCGGTTACTAGACGGCCCGCTTTCCCTGGGTGATACAGCGCTCTCCTCAGAACTGCAAAACCGCATCAAATCATTTCATGCTTCACATCTCACTGACCTCCCTTTCTGCCTCATCTCTCCTAAGTGCCTTTCTGTGTGACTCTTCTGCCCTTCTCCTCCTTCTTTTAAGGACCTTTGTGGTTACCTAGAGTCCATGGATAATCCAAGATAATCTCCCTATTTATGATCAGCTAATTTGCAAATTTCATTCCATACATAAAATCGCTTTTGTCATGTAACTAAGGTGATGTAACTAACCCAGTGATCTGGGTGTGGAAATCTTTGGGATGGGACGTTATTTGGTCTACGCTCATAAACTGATATACCCACGTGTATATCATATGTATGTAGAGATATATATACACTTAACATGTAAACATAACATTATTAGGCTTCTTCTAAACAATAAGCAAGGGTCACTGCTTTAAATGAAAACATTTTAAAATTAAAATGATTGCCAATTAAAAAATTACATAGCAATTAATAATTCCATTTCTGATCTTAAATCTAATTTAAGTAGAGTGCTTTCTTTAGCAACCATGCAGAATCTTAATTATTGTGCCAAATTTCTAGACTACTTGTATCAACATGAATTTCTCAGAAAATTTTACACCTGCTCTCCAATAACTAATTTCTTTACCTATAAACAAGTTCACAACGAGTTTCTTCAAGATATTAATGTAGATAGGTATGCAATTTTAATTGAGTCAATAATTTTAATAAACATTTTAATATCATCTATTTGATAGTTAAATGTGAACAAAATATATAAATATATGTATATATTTGTGTTCTGAAGTATTAGAGAAAATGAAATAAATCTTGTCTCTTAACAAGCTTACATTTTAGAATATCTATCAAAATTATAAATTAAAATACTAATAAAGGTTGATGGACAGCAGTTTCAGAAACATTGATGAATATGATGTTATCAGAGATAGGCCACAAATAATCCATACAACAAAAAATATACAGATAATCCAAATGGACATTCTTGAAGAAAGAGATGTTATAATTCAAAATGTGAAAGTGAAAAAAATAAAATTAAACAAATAAAATGTGAGAATAATATGTCTAAATTTGTTAAAGCTTAGAAAGTAGATTAGAGCTATATTAAAAGAAAACAACATTATGTGTTTGTTTGTTGTTTGTTTAATTTATTTTGAGAGACAGAGAGACACAGCGCAAGCAGGGAAGGATCAGAGAGAGAGAGGGAGACAGAATCCAAAGAAGGCTCCAGGCTCTGAGCTAGCTGTCAGCACAGAGCCCAACACGGGGCTCGAACCCATGAACCATGAGATCATGACCTGAGCAGAAATCGGAGACAACCGACTGAGCCACACAAGCACCCCAAAAAGAAAACAACATTAAAAGAAACTTCAGATCAGAACATATAAACATTCTCTGTATATAGTTACTTTCACTCTTCCTTTATAAAGTCTACCTACTAAGTAGATAGAAATGACTCGCCTCAGAAACTTATCTCTGTGCTCTTCAAGCTGCCCTTGCTAACACATTCAAGACCCTGCTTTTACAATGTGCCTGTTTTCTGTGTCAATTACTCTCTTCTCTTTACTTTCCAAAAATCTTGGGACGCCTAGGTGGCTCAGTCGGTAGGGCGTCTGATTTCGGCTTAGGTCATGATCTCACGGTTCATCAGTTCGAGCCCCGTGTCGGGTCACATGCTAACAGCTAGCCCGGAGCCCTGCTTTGGATTTTGTGTCTCCCTCTCTCTTTGCCCTTACCCTGCTCATGCTGTCTCTCTCTCTCTCTCTCTCTCTCTCCCAAAATTAAATAAAACATGTAAAAAATTTTACTTTTCAAAAATCTGGGAATCCAATATCTACTTCTACCACCACAATCATTTGAATATAAATAGATTTATTTGCTGAAATCAAGATTATTTGAAATAAACTCTTTTTTTAATGTTTATTTTTGAGAGAGAGAGACGCGGTAGAGGTGGGGCAGGAAGAGACAGAGGCACAGAATCTGAAGCAGGCTTCAGACTCTGAGCTGTCAGCACAGAGCTTGAGGTGGGACTTGAAATCATGAGCCACGAGATTATGACCTGAGTCAAAGTTGGATGCTTAGATATTGACATTGTCAGATTTTAAAAAAAGTTATATTTCCATTTTAATAGTAAGAGCAAAAGTAATGCTTTCCAATTTACATAATAAAAATCATAGTAATAGACAACAGAAATATAAATATTTTAGAGTTCTTATTGTATATTATGCATAATCTAAGTAGTTTTAAGACATATTCACATTTAAATAGTAAACCAAACAATGAGGTAGATGAGAAAAGAAGCTCAATGATTGCCTGAAAAAAATTATTCAGGTTAAATAATAAGGAAGCACACTATTTATTTATTTATTTATTTATTGAGTAGAATTTCTGAGATTCCTAAACAGTGTAGGAAGAGCTAACCTGAGTAATTACATATACCTTTTCAACACAATTTATTAAAATAAACTTAAAATTCTATACTCCTTGAATTAGTACAGGATTGGAGAGGCTGATTCATTTGAGGCCTAAAATTACTTAAAGGTTGATATTTGAAAAATTAATGACTCGCACCACATCTCTGCATGTGTTTTTGCCTTTGCAAGTCTACAAAGTACCCTTTAACTTATCATTACCTCATTAGCTAAATTATTAATTTTAGCTGAGTATCTTTCATACTTTTGCAAATATGAGCTAATATTGGCAATGTGGTCAACACGCACATGCACACACGCACAAACACATCTACACACACAGGTTTCCAAATTTCATTCATTCTTCATATTGAGATAAAAAAAAAAAGAACTTAGATTCAGAAGAAAAGACATTGAGGGAGAGAGAGAGAGAGAAAGAGAAGAGAAAGAGGAAGAAGGAGGAGACTAAACTGTTGTAAAAGCAAGAAGAAGACTTCAGATAATGAACAAACTAAGAAGAAACATTAAAAGGTAGCTGTGGTGCTGGCCGTAGCCAAAACTGTTTGCAACAACAGAACAAGCAGCAAACAAGACAAGAGAGTAGAAAATAATTCAGAATGATGAGCCGATATTCAAATAGTCTTTCAACCTGAGGAAAGGACACAGTGCTGAATTCTCAAGTGCACCCAGAACCCATCCTGTCCAGCAGAGGAGAGAGAATGGAACCAGCAGTTACTTGAATGTAAACATTCGCCAAGGGTTCAACCCTCCCTAGCCACTACACCATATCTGGTGATGCTCAGACAGAAGATGGGTCATTTTCCATGGAATAACTACAATGGCTAGCTGATTATTCTATCCTATATTACACGTTGTCTTCATCTGCTTTAATATTATATTGAGAAATGTGACACAAGACTAAATGAAACAAATACAATACTGCTTTCTTTCATAATTTATATGAAGTAATAAAGTGTTTCAAAGAAATTTTAAAATAACATGCTAACACTCAAACTTACCGACTTTTTTTTCCATAATAGTTTATTGTCAAATTGTTTTCCATACAACACCCAGTGCTCTTCCCCTTAAGTGCCCTCCACCATCACCACCACCTCTTTTCCCCCCTCCCCCTTCCCCTTCAACTCTCAGTTCATTTTCAGCATTCAATAGTCTCCCAAATTTTGCATCCCTCTATCTCCCCAACTCTCTCTCCCTCCTCTGCTCCCCCGTGTTCTCCATTAGGTCTCTCCTGTTTTCCTGCTAGACCTATGAGTGCAAACATATGGTTTCTGTCCTTCTCTACCTGGCTTACTTCGCTCAGCATGACACCCTCAAGGTCCATCCACTTTCCTACAAAGGGCCATATGTCATTCCCTCTCATTGCCATGTAATACTCCATTGTGTATACATACCACATCTTCTTGATCCACTCATCAGATGATGGACATTTAGGCTTTTCCATGTTTTGGCTATTGTTGACATTGCTGCTATGAACATTGGGGTACATGTGCTCCTATGCATCAGCATTTCTGTCTCTCTTGGGTAAATCCCCAGCAATGCTATTGCTGGGTCATAAGGGAGTTCTATGGATAGTTTTTTGAGGAACCTCCACACTGTTTTCCAGAGCGGCTGCACCAGTTTACATTGCCACCAA
>PJEM01020148.1:0-14142 GCA_004023845.1 Helogale parvula
AGAGCAGGGAAGGTATTGCAGGAGAAATGACAAACGATCTCATTCTCTCAGAGTAGGTGGTGGATCCCATGCATATGTGGGGAGGGCTGGAAAATACCTCCTAAGGAATCAAGGTGCAGGTGCACAAGGACAGTATTGCCATCTATGATACAAGGGCCATTGATCCATGAGTGCATTCCAGACCCTAAGAGAAAACATTTTCCTGTTTCCAGCATGGGCATAAGTGGAATCACACAGCCCATATGAGAGCAAGGCAAACAAATGCATTCTAACACAAGGAAAACGCACATGAGGTCTGCAGTTAGGTCCTCCGTGTTGGATTTTGAGGGAAGGGCATGCCATGACCAGCAATTCAAGGTATGCAATTCTAAATGGTGAAGTCTCCCCTTAGAGCCTCAGAAGGACACACAACTCTTATGAGATTTTGTAGCGGATCCAGTTTTAACTGATTTCATTATTCTGAAATGATGAAGGTATTGAAAGTTTTATACTCTCATGTGTGTGTGTGTGCGTGTGTGTGTGTGTGTGAGAGAGAGAGAGAGAGAGAGAGAGAGAGATCTTCAGACTCGACATTCACACCACATTCTGGAGGAACCAAGTCTCTTCAATGCTCTCAACTAAAGTTGAAGCAGTGAACATGGTTCAAACAATGACCCCACTAGGAGACTGTTTTCTCTTCATTAGGACTTTTGATACCTCTGCAACCTCATGTCCAACATGCACTTTATGCTCCTTCTAGCACCTTGCACATTGAGCTGAAGGGTCCTGTGGTCCACAGTGAGTGCATCTGGGAATCCTGTAAAGGTTTAGTTGATGTGCATCAGGATGCCTGTAATCAATTTGCATTTAGGGAGAGTACTTAAGCTAATGCAAGCAACTCTGACTTCTGTGCAATTTAGGTAGTTTTCCTATGACAAATATCTAATTCAGAGACTGAATAGGAGGGCAAGATCATGTGTCCAGAGAGACTCCATGAGGAACATGGCTCTGTGGAGAAGAAGCTGCAGATTCTAACAGGAAACCGGCGGTAGCCTCCATCTGCACAGGCTCTTGGGAACACAAACAAGAATTTTGCACAGTGTACACCTCCTGATGGTGCTGATCCTCCTCGACAGGGAAGTTCTCGGCTCAAACTGATGTCCCCTCACTGTGTCTCCTGCACAGTAATACAGGGCCGTGTCCTCAGTTTTCAGGCTGTTCATCTGCAGATCCACTCTGTTCTTGTCATTGTGGAGATTCTGAATAGGTCCTTCACAGAGTCTGCATAGCTTGTGCTACTTCAGTACTAATCCATGAGACCCCCTTCAGCTCCTTACCTGAAGCCTGGAGGACTTGGATCATTCAATAGCTATGGAAGGTGAATCCACAGTCTGCCCAGAGAGTCTCAGGGATCCCCAGCTTTCACCAGGTCTCCCCAGTACTCCACACTCGATGCCAAAGGCATAAAACATCCAGGTCAGTAAACTGTCACACATTCACTGTTTCTCTCAGTCATGTCCAATTGCATACACAGTGTCATTTGATCACTATGAATTACCTTTGAAAACAGCAACAAGGAAAACCCAGAAAGAACAAACTCCATAGTGTGATGTCTCTGTTCTGTCCTGATCACTGAATGAGAACACCAGGGAATCGTGTGTGGACTCCTCTTCCTGCTGCAGAGTAGAGGCTGAGAGAGTTTACTCTGCACACAGAGGGCCCTATTTGCATGTCCCCTGACTGTACAGTCAATTCTCATAGGAGAATCCTCAAGAAGACAGTGACCCTGAGCAAGTGTAAGGGACCTGGGAGTATCTGTTGTCATAATATCTTTCAGAACATTGTAATTTATTCTTTTGTGATTTTGAGGCAGTGATTATTTAGTTCCCATGATAATCCTTATTTTAGGATACGCAATCAAACATGTGAGGTAGGAATCAACTTACCACCATTATACAGGTGAACAGATACACTGCAGCAGAGAGGGAGTGTGTGTGTCCAAGAGCACATGTGATGTGAGATAGCCCCAGTATCCGGACCTGTACTCCACACCACAGGACCCACCTCCCCCTTAACACCTTCAGGACAAGTTTGGACAATCTCAGTGAGGTTTGCAGGTGCCTGACTTGGAGTTTCCTGGTAGCCTGACATGAGAATTCAGGTTGATTCTGTCACAGGGAATTGGAGATGGTGATAAGCCTTGACAAAGAGTCACAGAGTTGATGGAGATGCTTGTAGTTTTCACTGCCATCAGTGTGATTCACACACGAACTCTGGGTGGACATCAATGGAAAGTAACAAAAAGATAAAATGGTGGAATGATTAGTGAAATATGTTAAAGGCAGAACACCTGAGATTGGTAAGGATGCTGGACTTAAAAATATTTATTCCTCTATACAATGGAGATCATTGTCCTCCTAAAGTCACACTAATGTGACAATGGTCTATGTTATGTTTATCTCAGAGCCTGACCCCTGGCAAGTATGAGTATTCCCATTATGATGGTTCATTCCAAACATAGAGGATACTTGCGTGTTTCCACAGCTTTTACAAACTGTTTGCTGTGTTTATGCCTGAAGTCATTGCCATAGCATGGAGTTGGAAATCCTTGAGATGAGACTAGCTGTCATCTACTCTCTTGTTCTGGATGATGAGCTCCCTGGGATCTGAGATCCCTCTGTTGGTTGTCAGCACCTCCTGGTGGTCCCCGTGCACCTCTTGTTTCGCACCCCTGCAGACATACAGGGATTCTCTTTCTCCCCTCCCATTTATCCAACATGCAAGAGTGAGACCTTCCATCAGGAGCACTGCAGACCTTCCTGTTCAGAGAATGTATCTACCGACTTATTTCCCATCTTTCACCCATCACTCTGCTCTTTGCCTGTAAATCTCTAGATATATTTTCTGTAATCATTGGTGGCAGGAATCTTGAACAATGTTTTCCTAATTAGTTGGCATAGTCAGAAAAATTTTTATTTAATATCCAAGAGTAAAAATGAAAGATATTTGGATTCATGAATTCTCATTTCATGAAACTGTGATGAAAGTGCTCAGCCTCAAACGTGCCAACTTTAACAAAAAGTGTTTGTCAATCGCAGACAGAATGTCAAAGCCAGAAATTGGAGTCTGAGTGTCAGAAAATTGAACTAATTTGACAATAAACTATTATTAAAAAAAGAAAATAAAAATAAATAAATAAATAAATGCTCAATAAATATTTTAACTGAATCTGTAATTACAACAGATATTTAAAAAAATAAATGTATTTCCTTAATGTAAAAAAAATTGTTAGGCTTTGAACCTAATGGATTTTTTTCAGATTGATATACAAATTGATTGTTGTTGGTGAAGCAATTCCAATTTATTTCTTCTGGAAGAGGAATGTCAGTGACTGAGATCTCTTCTTGCCATGCAGCTGTATTCAGAAGTACATGAGTTATTTTCTAGAGACACATTTTGTCTGCTGGAGAGGGTTTAATTCCAGGACTGATGGTACCCACCTATTCACCATCCCTGATTTGTACAGTTAAATTTGGAGTTTTAGAAGTAGTAATATTTAAGCACATTTATGACTTGAATTAATAATTAATAGCGTGAAATTTGGGTGGATTTGGGTTGTGGACATGTGAGTGTTGTTTGGGATGGAGGTGAACTTGTAGGCATCAGAATCGACTATGGTTGCCTACATTTTGTGCATGATATCTTGTGTGTCCAAAGGGACTTTTCCATATTTGATTAATTTAGCCATCTTTATATTACCATCATGTGGGTGAGTTTGGGGTTGCAACTCAGGAAAAACAGAGGTAGTCACCACCTGTCCATTACAGGGGTGCAGGGTCTTTAAGACCCAACAAATGTGGGAGAGGACACTCAGAATTGCTTGATCAACATCCTCATCACCAAGCACAGCCTCTTTCCTGTATGAAAAGACTTTGCAGGTAACAGTAAGGAAAGACACATAAAAGAGTCATTGTCATTGAGAGAGAATTTCTGGGCCTGGTGTGCACCCTGCTCTCTGGAGCCTTTATTGGGCGATGTAGAACACCAGCAAATAGAGGTTGGCAACAGCCCTACAAACTGGGCCCTTGGGTGTAAGACAGAACCCATGGCAACCCTTCAGGCTGACTGTATTGAGATCCAAGGGACATGCTGCAGGAGATCACTCACCTGAGTTATAAGAAGTCCCTGCCATCTCTGTGGTTCCTTCATGCCTCTGTGGTCTCTCCCTCCAGCTGTTATAAAGTTATAGGTCCTTTTATATGAAAAAGGTGCCCTCTCTCAGTATGGTGAGGGTCAACTGCTTGTGGGTGGAGTCATCTTTGTGACCTTATCTCTGGTTCAAAACTCTGCTCGGTCTTCTGAGAGTGAAAGCAAAATCCCCTTTCATTGCTGCTAAAATCTCATATTGTGCGCGTATATTCCCAGTTAATTTTGATGTCAATAACTGAGGAAATTGCCATCAGTCTGAGAATGCCCTTCAGAAGCAGGTACAGGATTACATGGGTACTGGCAGGTGTGTAGACCAGTGGAGCAGCACATGGTAACCATGTCTCCTCAAGCCTGGGCTTGTTCCCTAGTGAGGAATGAGGAGTACAAGGAATGCCAGCTGACATTTGTGTGTTCTTCTTGAGTGCTCAGCAAAACGCTGTGTGAATGAGACTGGTCCAGGAGCAAAGCAAGACTGCACACAGCAGGACATGAGGTTCAGGTGTCTGGATAGGCTGTTCATGAAGTGTGGGCACAGAGGAGCTGGGAATGGCAAGTGTGGTTTGAATTCCATCCCGCGTGGCATCACCGTGGAAAGTCATGAGTTTGTTAATTCATTCTACTATTATTTAGGATAAAATAAATGGATAAATGGAAGAAGATAGACTAATTATTCTGAAGCCCAAAGGTTATGACTTTCTGCAGCAATATTTCTGTCTTTCCTTTTTTTCATGTTTAATGCTTGAAGATTTAATTTAGATTGCTAGTTAACACATAGTGTAATAATAATGTCAGTAGCAGAATTTAGTGATTCATCAATTACATTACACTCAGTTCACATCACAATAAGTGACCTACTCAATTCCCATCATCCATTAGCCCATACCCCACACACCTTTCCTATGGAAACACTCAGTTTGTTCTTTATGTCTTCAGGAGTCTTTGTGAATTGCTTCCATTGTTTTTCCTCTTCCACTATGTTCATCTGGATTGTTTTGTATCTTCCACAGAAGTGAAATCATATGGGTATTTGTCCATCTCTGACTGACTTACTCTGCTTACCATAGGACTCGCTAGCTTCCCTCACACCACTTAAAATGGAACGATATCATTCTTTAATGCCTGTGTCATAAACTATTCCAAATATTTACCACAACTTATTGATACATGCATTAGTTTTTGGTCATTGCTTTTGTTTGTAGGCTTTTATTGTTAATTCTGCTATACACATCTGGGGCTTGTGCCCCTTCGAATCAGAATTTAGGTATCCTTTGAGAAAATACCTGATAGAGACATTGCTGGAGTGCAAGGTAGTTCTATTTTTCAACTTTTAAACTGTTTTCCATAGTGACTGCACTATTTTGCATTCCCACCAAGAATATCAGAAGACAGTTCCTTTTTCTCCACAACTTTGCCAACATATATTGTTGTATTGACGTTCGTCATGGATTTTGGCCAGTAGTTTCTTTGTTCATGTGGTTTAGAGTCATGGTAATATTGACATCATAGAATTAAGGTCTAAGTTTCCTTTCCATTTGTAGTTTTTGGAACACTTTAAGAAGATAAGTATTGGCTCTTCTTTAGATATTTGATACAACTTGCCTGTGAGGCCATGTGGCCGTGAACTGTTGTTTTTTGGGAATTTTTTGATTCCTGATTCAATTTCTTTGCTAGTAATCTTTCTGTTCAAGTTTTCTATTTCTTCCTGTTTCAGTTTTGATAGTTTATATGTTTCTATGAATTTATCCATTTTTACCAAAAATGTCCCACATTGGCATATAAGTTTTCCTCATATTCTCTTTGTGAGCATGTATGTATTTATATGTGTTTTTAAAAATTTACATCCAAGTGGGTTAGCATATAGTGCAATAATTATTTCCGGAGTAGAATCCAGTGATTTCTACCCTATGTATAACAACTAGTGCTCATCATTTTTTTCCCCCATTTGGATTGACACTTTATTTTTGTATTTATTTTTCTTTTTTTATACTTTGTCAAGTTGATTTCCATATAACACTCAATGCTCTTCCCTACAAGTGCCCTCCTCCATGACCATCACCCCCTAACAAGGGTCTTCCTTAATTCTTCTTGCCCATTTGGTCCATCCCCCCACCCCCGCACCACTACAGCAACCCTCAGTTTGTTCTCTATATTTAAGAGTCTCTTATGTTTTGTCCCTCTCCTTGCTTTTATAGTATTTTTTCTTCTCTTCCATTATGTTCATCTGTTTTGTATCCTAAAGGCTACACATGAGTGAAGTCATGTAATATTTGTCTTTCTCTGACTAACTAATTTTGCTTAGTATAATACCCTCTAGTTCCATCCACAGTGTTGCAAATGTCAAGATTTCATTCTTTCTGGTTGTCAAGAAACACTCCACTGTACATGTATACCACATCTTTATTCATTCATCTGTCAATGGACACCTGGGCTCTTTCCATACTTTGGCTATTGTTGATAGTACTGCTATAAACCTTGGGGTGCGTGTGCCCCTTTGAAACTGGACACCATTATCTTTGGATGTTTTCCTAGTAGTGCAACTGATGGATCATTCAGTAGTTCTATTTTTAATTTTTTGAGGAATCACCATACTCTTTTCCAAAGTGGCTGCACTAGTTTGCATTCTCACAAGAAGTGCAAAAGAGATCCTCTTTCTCTGCATTTTTGCCAACATCTGTTGTTGTCTTAGTTGTTAATTTTAGCCACCCTGACAGGTGTGACTTGGTATCTCATTGGGGTTTTGATTTGTATTTCCCTGATGATGAGTGATATTGAGCATTTTCTTTCATGTGTATGTTAGCCATCTGAATGTCTTCTTTGGACAAGTGTCTATCCATGTCTTTTGTCCATTTATCACTGGGTTATTTGTGTTTTTTTTGGTGTTGAGTTTGATAAGATCATCATAGATTTTGGATTCTAACTTTTTATGTGATATGTTATTTACAAGTATCTTCTCCCATTCTGTTGCCTTTAAGTTTTGCTGATTTTTTCTTTAACCACGCAGAGGCTTTTTATCTTGATGAGGTCCCTTTAGTTCATTTTTGCCTTTGTTTCTCTTGCCTCTGGAGACGTGTTGAGTAAGTTGAGTAAGAAGTAGCTGTGCCCAGGGTCAAACTGTTTTTTGCCTGCTTTCTACACTAGGATTGTGATGGCTTCCTAGTCTTTTTGTTTAGGTCTTTCATCCATTTTGAGTTTGATGTCTTTTTTTTAGGTCTTTCATCCATTTTGAGGTGTTTTTTTTTTTTTTTTTGTATAGTGTAAAAAAGTGGTCTTGGTAAATATTCTTGCATGTTGCTGTCCAATTTACCCAGCACCATTTGCTGAAGAGACTGCCTTTATTCCATTGGATATTCTTTCCTGCTTTGTGAAATATTAGTTGACTATAGCTTTGTGGGCCCATTCCTGGGTTCTCTATTCTGTTCCATTGATCTGTCTGTTTTTGTGCCAGTACCATCCTGTCTTGGTGATAGGAGCTTTGTAATGTAGCTTGAAGTCTGGAATTGTGATGATTCCCGCTTAGGTTTCCTTTTTCAGGATTTCGTTGGTTATTCGGGATGTTTTCTGGTTCCATATAAATTTTAGGATTGTTTGTTTTAGCTCTGTGGAGAATGCTTGTGTTATTTTGATAAGGATTGGATTGAATATGTGGAATGCTTCAGGTAAAATTGACATTCTAATAATATTTTTTCTTCCATGCCATGAGCATGGAACATTTATTTATTTTTTGTGTTTTCTTCAGGTTCTTTTATATGGTTTCTGTAGTTTTCAGTGTAAAGACTTTTTATTTCTTTGGTTAGATTGAGTCCTATGTGTTTCAGGAGTTTTGTGAAATTGTAGAAGGGATTGATTCCTTAATTTCCCTTTTTCCTGCTTTATTATTGGTGTATAACAATGAAACCTATTCTGTGCATTGATTTTATATCCTGTGACTTTGCTGAATTCATGAATCATTTCTGTCAGGGTTTTTGTGTGGAATCTTTTGGGTTTTCCATATAGACTATCGTGTAATTTGCAAAGACAGCAATATTGACTTCTTCCTTGCTGATCAGATGTTTTTATTTCTTTTTGTTGCTTGATTGCTGAGCTAGGACTTCCAATACTATGTTGAATTAACAGTGGTGGGCGAGGACAATCCTGTTGTGTTCCTGCCCTTAGGGGACAGGCTCTCAGTATTCCCCCATTGAGGATGATAATGGGGGGGGGGTTCTATTGTGTATGGCTTTTATGATCTCGGGATATGAGTCTTCTATCCCTCCTTTCTTGAGGGTTTTTATCAAGCATTTTGTCAAACGTTTTCTCTGCATCTATGAAAGAATCATGGGGTTCTTGTTCTTTTTAAAATTAATGTGTTGTGTCACATTGATTGATTTGTGGATATTGAATCAGTCCTGCATCCAAGGAATAAATACCTTTAGGTCATGGTGAATAATTCTTTTTTTAAGTAGTAGTTTATTGTCACATTGTTTCCCATAAAACACTCAGTGCTCATCCTCACAAGTGCCCATCTCCATTCCCATCACCCCTCTTTCCCTTTCCCCCTCTCACTTCAGCCCTCAGTTTATTTTTAGTATTGAGTCTCTCATGATTTGCCTCCCTCCTTCTCCCCAACTATTTCCCCTCTTTCCCTCCCCCATGTTCTATTACGTTTCTCCTGTTACACTTAAGAGTGAAAACATATGTTATCTGACCTTCTCTGTCTGACTTATTTCACTGAGCATGACACCCTCAAGGTCCACCCACATTGCCACGAATGGCTAGATTTCATTCTCTCTCATTGCCACGTAGTATTCCATTGTATATATAAACCATATCTTCTTGATCCATTCATGAGTTTATGGACATTTAGGCTCCTCCATGATTTGGCTTTGGTTGAAAGTGCTGCTATGAACATTGGGGCACATGTGCCCCCATGCATCAGCACTTCTGTATCTCTTGGGTAAATCACTGGGAGTTCTATTGCTGGGTCATAAGGGAGTTCTACTGTTAATTTTTTGAGGAACCTCCGCACCGTTTTCCAGAGCGACTGCACCAGTTTACATTCCCACCAACAGTGTAGGAGTGTGCCTGTTTCTCCACATCCTCGCCAGCATACAGATGCATCTTTTGAATGAAATCAAAGACATATATGTAAAAAGTATATGATTTCATTTATATGAGCCTGAAGAAGAAGGAGTATCAATCACTATGGGAGCTGGAATAAAATTATCTTTAGCAGGGTGGGTGATGAAAGGTGAGTGGCAAGATGCTGTGCCGTGGTAAGGGCAAAATTCTAGATGCTGATACGTGCAGTGGTCACAAACATGCACATATACGATTTAAAGATTGGTACACTTTGTGATAACGTGTGCACACATGTGCACATACATATGTGTTTAGTGTACCTAAAATGTTTTTAAAAGGCAATGGGATAGGAAAAATTCATACAAAAGCAAAAATCATTCTTTGAGTTTAATTTATGGAAAAGCTTAATAAAATTAATACATACCTAGTGTGACAGAGGGAAACAGTAAGAAAGTAGAAGTTCCGCCTAAGGGGAAAGAGGAAAGGAACACCGTGAAAGGTCCTACGAATAGATATTAAAACAGTAATAAACACATAGTCTAAGTAAACTTACGGAAATAAACTGGAACAATTAAATAAAACTGACTAAAAAAGTTCATGAATCTTAGGGAAACTGGCACAGGAGGCAACAGAAATACGAATGGTGCAGTGTCTTCTAAAGAAATTTAATCCACAAGTATGATATTTATCATAAAAAAAAGAAAACAACACTTCATCTTAGTTTTACTGCCACATTCCTCCAGTCATTTAAGAAAGAAATAATACCGATCTCGCACGGCTGTACAAAGGGCACTGTCCAGTTTCCTCCAGAACAACACTGCAACCTTGATGCTGGAATCTGAGGAGAGCATTACAGGGAGAACAATTACAGACTAATTGTGTCTCATAAACAATAAAGGAAAAACAAAGTAATGTGTAAAATAGAAAATCAGTTTACATACTAAAAGGGAAATGCAAGATGGCCAAATATGATTTTTTGTGGGCAAAAGGATAGTTTAAGGTTTAACATCTAAAAATCATTGTTGTTCACCATGTTAACATGCAAGGGGATAAAAAAGAAGTGTCAGTAGGTGCAAAAGATTTTTTTGATAAAACTCAAGTGTGTTTATGACTAAAACCCATAGCAAATGTGACTAGAAGCTAATTTCCTTTGAGAAAGGGCATATATGGAGACCTGACTATTCTTTTAAAAATTGAGATACATTTGACATACAACATTCCTGGTGAGATATTGAACACTTTCTCAATGTGTTTGATAAGACACTATTACTTGATGGGCCACACCTGGAGACCACGCCCACAGGTGTGGCAGGATTAAGAACCTGAGTGAGGGACAGAGAGGCCCCCAGAAGAGTGTCTGTGGGTGCCAGGATCACTGGGGCATATGGGAATCTGAACCTACCCCCAGAGAGTTGGAGAGGCAGAGGGAAGAACTCCGGACCCCCTCTGGATAGCCCACCACATCCTTGCTGTTGGGAAAGGCCACCTGCAGCCAGCTGGACAGGGAACGAGAGATGTCAGGGTAAATAAAAATCTAAATTGAAACAAAAAATGTCAGTGAAGTGTCCCTCTCTTGACTTTGGCTCAGATCGTGATTTCATCATTCATGGGATCCAGCCCTGCCATTGGGCTCTGTGCTGACAGCTCAGAGCCTGGCTGGGCTTCTCTCTTCTTCCCTCCCTCTCTGCCCCACCACTGCTCATGCAAGTGCCCAGTCTATCTCTTTCTTTAAAAAAAAGTCATTTGTCTATTGCAAGAAAGATAAAGAGAACCCCTCCCCTCCTTTCCTCAGAGATTTTGAGACTATGAATTCTTTCTCTGCTTTTCTTTGAAATGTACCTAAGACGTTTTAAGCCGAACTGACCTGTTGACAGCGTGATCACCAAGATATGTTCCCTCAAGGACCTGGGAACCATGGCTCTGAAATGTCATCATCTGTGAAGGTGGAGCTCCATCACCCAGTGTCTGTGGGACAGAGGGATCCCAACTTCACGGGCACCTGACTCCAAGTGTTATACCCAGATTTTAATATCGCCCCCCAAAACCAGAGATTACCTGGGAGACTGAATCACGCATGCAAAAGCAAAGGGCTTTATTACGAATTTAGGCCTGGCCTGCCTAAACTCGGGCTCACAGGCTTACTGGATCCACGTGGACTGAGCCCCGAACATGGCGGGGCAGGGTCTTTTATGAGTTTGGGAAGGGGGAGTTACAGGAAAGTGTGACACAGGTATAGGGGTCCAATCAATATAGCATCACATCATTGACAGTAACTTTAACCAATTACAGAGTGGACCCAGAACCCTCTGGTAGGGCATGACTAGGTCCCTCAGGTAGGGCGTGACTAGTCTTAACCTCCATCTTTAGGCCTGCCCTCAGAAATGTTAATGATGTTAGCTGGCCTTCAAGGTCAGAGGGGAAACCCGAATCAAACCTGCATCCTTACACAAGCTGTAAGCCAACTTCCTATCATAAAAATATGAGAAATTTAACTTTTCTTTGGATAAAGAAAATTAACAACCACAGATGCCCACCACACATTCCAGGTGAATTTGTAGTATACGGTGCTGTCAAGTTCTTGAGGCTGGTTGCACCACAGTCAAAATCCTATTGGCCATGTGTGTGTGGGGATGGTCTTCCACACAGAGACCCGTTCTGTCTCATTATCTATCCCTTTCCCAGGATCACACTGTTCTTATTACTGTAATTATATTAAGACTTAAGACTGTGTAGGTGATCACTCCAACTTGTCTTTCAGCACGGCTTTGGATGTTTCAGGTCCTTTGTTTATATACATTTAAAACTCAGTTTGCCCAGATCTACAAAAATGTTTGCTAAGTGTCTGATTGACATTTTATTAATTCTGCAAATCAGTTTGTAAGGAACTGAAATCTTTCCTATGATACACCTTGAAATCTGTCTTCATTTATTTATGTCTTCTTTGGTTTATTTTATCTAGAGCATAGGTCCATTTACAAGTTTTGTTAGATTGATACCTAAAAAATAAACTCTTGGTTTCATTGATCTGTTCAATTGTTTTTGTGGCTTCTATCTTGTTTAATTCTGCTCTGATCTTTATTATTTCTTTTCTTTTGCTGGGCTTGGGGTGTTCTTCCTGCTCCCTTTCTACATTCCTAGGCTCCTCAGAAAGAAAAGAGAGAACATTCAAATAGACAAAATCATGAAGGAAAATGGATCTATTACAACAGATCCCTCAGAAACACAAGCAATCATCACAGAATGCTGTGAAAAATTATATGCCAACAAACTGGACAATCTAAAAGAAATTGAGAAATTCCTAAATGCACATGCACTACCAAAAGTCAAACGGGAAGAGATAGAAAATCTGAACAGACCCATAACCAGTGAAGAAATCAAATCTGTATTGGTTACTTTAGGAAGGCGACCAAGTGGCCATTTTATTGCAGGTAAGAGAATAATTCCAGACACTGACAGGGACCGACGACCCCCACTCTCTGACCTGGAATGTCTCAAACTGGAATGTGTCACCATGGAATTTCAGCATCCCCCACCCCACAGAAGTGAACAGCCAATCCTATCCTGCCACAGTCCAAAGATGCTCTTACTTGGCTATCTGCCCACCTGAGACCAAATCCGGAACTCTTGCATCCATAAAACACCTTGACCTCCTGTACCTGACTCGACTTACCTGACTCCCCACCTTGGAGTCACGGAACCTCGCTGGTGAATTGCAGACTTCAAAAAAGGCTCACTTGGCTCCATAACTTGGTCTTTCTTTCCTCTCGCCTCTGCCTCCATCTACTAAATCCTACACCTGGTGCTGAAACCCAGGAGAGGAGTTTTGAGTCCCCAGCATCATGAGGTGGGCCACTCCTCTATTTAGTGAACTATCTGTGGGTGCAGGTATGTGTGATTGTCTCTGTAATTCCACCAGGACTAGATCCTATGAAGTTTGAATGAGCCCCAAACCTGCAGTACCGTGGTGACCTCGCATGACTATGGGCAGAATCAGGACCAGGTCCTGATCCATGTCGAGGGTTTATACTGACCTGTCAAAGCCAAGAGGCACCTAATTGTCCGCAAGGAGAGCGGCCAGGCGGGCACAGCCAATGTCCTCCTAAGTTTCCCACCTCCCTGTCCTGTTACTTGCTTTCTGCCTACACAAAGTTCCCTAACAAAGGAGATAAGAGACCCCTTGCTGAGTGTTGTCCTTTGATCCAATTGGAGACCTAGTCTTGGTTCCAAAATAAAAAACAAAAAACAGTCCCTGCCGGGGTGAGGCCCTCCTGCAAAGCTCAGCATCTAATTGGGTAAGTTCCCTACATATCTAAGGCTTTCTAGGGATCCTGTCCGTAATCACACGTGCGTCAGAATCCCCTCCGATTCTCCAGCTTCTCAGTCGTGGGAGATGCCCTACAGCTCAGACGCCTCTGTCCGTCTGTCTGTCCTGCCTGTGACCAGAGAGACGTCTCTGATCACGCCCCAGGACTCTTCCAGATCAAAGGAACCATCTAGGGGATGTTCTATATCATCTGCGATTCTTTGAGGCTTTGAATGGGGAACAATAAATCTAAAGCAAAATATATGCTCACACCCTTACAATGTCTACTGAAAAACTTCCAGCTCTTTGGTTTTGCTAATGACTTCCTCCACAACCGCACAGTCCATCTTTGCACTACCATGCGACCCCTCTACATATTGGACAATCAATCTCAATGGCCCCTGAGGGGTCCCTTGATTTCCAAATTCTCACCGACCTAGATAATTTCTGCTGGAGGTGGGGCAAAGGGCAGAGATTCCTTACATTATGGCTTTTTGGATCTGCACTGCCGTCCCAAACTCTGTTTCCCATCCTACTGTCCCTATGCTCTTGGCCCGCACTCCCCAAACCCCCTTCTGCCTGAATCCCCCCCC